>JAQQPU010013616.1:0-24000 GCA_029168905.1 Artemia sp. Kazakhstan ARC1039 | reverse complement strand
GGGGGTCTGGGTGGGCCTTTGGGGGTGCCGGTGGCCCTTTGGGAGCTTGGGGGGCCTTTGAGGACCGGTGGCTTCCTTCGAGGTTGGGGTAGGAGGATTGGAACCCTTTGGGGCTGGGGTAGAGGACCTCGCAACACTGTTCAAATGAAACTTGTGTATTATAACGACCACCCTCAAATTCTGTTCTAAAACCTTTCCTAAAATCTTCTTTCAAATGTCTCTAACTGTTTCGCCGAAATAGTTCCATAAAATAGCTAAAACGGTTTCGCCAAAATTATCCCTAAACGGAATTTCGGCATGTTCCTTTTGTTTGGCATCCCTGCGCTGGCTTATTTCAATTATTTGGAAACCTTTTCGCGCGCTAAGATCAAAACATTTGCTCGGAAACGGTTCTCTTGTTAGAAGTCCAAATTAATTTCCCTTTCGTGAATCAATTCTCTTTAGAACAATAAATTAATTCCCCTTTCGTGTCAATCAATCAATCATGACGTCATCTGTCAGACTTTAAACTTTGTCTTTAAACTGTCAGAATTCTCTTTGGAAATGTATCAAAGACATTAATTAACTTGACGTCATCTGTCGGACATTCCCTGGAAACAATTTGATTAATGACTGTCAGCACAGGTGTTCCAAATTCCTGGACGGCATAACATTCGCTGAGAGCGTGCCAAAAACACACCTGGAGAAAGAGGTCATTGACCGATTACGCAATCATTCTCACTAATGACTCTATGCCCATATAAGGAGTCCCGTCACGACCTTCTGAGGCATCTCTACTGGCAACTAGCCCCCCTCCCATGGCCATCATTCCCTCAAACACATCCAATCAAAATTTTGAGATAGCCATTTGTTCAGTGTAGTTGATTTCCAGATAGAAAATATGTTTTTGAGGTAGACACTCCCCTAAAACTCTCTGGGCAAAGGTTTTAAGTTATGCTCTGGGAACATATAAGGTTTTTATAGAAAGCGTTGTCGTAGAAACTTCAAGAAAGGCTCATTCGATTGGAAATTCAAAGGACTAGAGCCCTTTGTAATAGTCGAAAGTGATTGGAGGGCAAATAGTCCCCCCACGCCCATCTTTACCCCAAACACATCCAATCAAAGTTTTGAGATAGCCATTTTGATCAGTGTAGTTGATTTTCAGATAGAAAATATGTTTTTGAAGAGGAGACTCCCCCACAACCCTCGGTGCAAGGGTTGTAAGTTATGCCCTGGGAGCACATTAGGTTTTTACAGAAGACGTTGTCGTAGAAACTTCAGAAAAGGCCCATTCGATAGGAAATTCAAAGGCATAGTGCCCTTTTTAATAGTTGAAAGTGATTGGAGGGTAACTAACCCTCCTCTTACGCCCACCTTTTCCCCAAACACATCCAATCAAAATTTTGAGATAGCCATTTATTCAAAGTAGTTCTAAGTTCTGAAAATTAGGTTTTTGAGGATGACAACTCCTTCACAGCCCTCAGTACAAGTATTGTAAGTTATGCCCCGGGGGCATATAAGGTTTTTATAGAACTCGTTGGCATAGAAACTTCAAAAAGGGCTCATTCGATTAGAAATTGAAATGGTTTGTTCCCTTTTTAATAGTCGAAAGTAATTGGAAGGCAATTAACACCCCTTCCACGCCCATCATTTCCTCAAACACATCCAATCAAAATTTTGAGATAGCCATTTTGTTCCACGCAGTAAAAGTTCAGGAAATTATACCTTTGGCCAGGACACTTCCCCTACCGTCTTCAGAGCAAGGGTTATAAGTTATGCCCTGGGGGCATATAAGTTTTTATTGAAATCTTTGTCGTAGAAACTTGAAAAAGGGCTCATTCAATTGGAAATTCAAAGGTCTAGAGCCCTTTTAAATAGTCGAAAGCGATTTGAGGGCAACTAGCCCCCGTCTCTCGCCCACCTTTTCCCAAAACACATCCAATCAAAGTTTTTAGATAGCTATTTTGTTCAGTGTTGTGGATATCCAGATAGAAATTATGTTTTTGAGGAGGACACTCCCCCACAGCTCTCAGGGCAAGGGTTGTAAGTTATGCCCTGGGGGCATATAAGGTTTTTACTGAACGCGTCGTCGTAAAAGCTTCAAAAAGAGCTCATTCGATTGGAAATTGAAATGGCTAGTGCCCTTTTTAATAGTCGAAAGTGATTGGAAGGTAACTAACACCCTTTCCACGCCCACCATTTCCCCAAACACATCCAATCAAAATTTTTTGATAGCCATTTTTTTCCACGAAGTTTAAAGTTTAGGAAATTATACCTTTGAGCAGGAAACTTCCCCCGCAGTCTTCAGAGTAAGGGTTATAAGTTATACCCTGGGGGCATATAAGGTTTTTATTGAAATGTTTGTCGTAGAAACTTGAAAAAGGGCTCATTCGATTGGAAATTCAAAGGGCTAGTGTCGTTTTTAATAGTCAAAAGTGATATATGTGCAACTAACCCCCCTCTTACGCCCACCTTTTCCCCAAACACATCGAATCAAAATTATTAGATAGCCATTTTATTCAACGCAGTTGAAAGTTTTGGAAATTGGGTTTTTAAGGATGACAACCCATCCCCCCCTCAACCCTAAGGGCAAGGGTTTTAAGTTATGCCCTGGGAGCATGTAAGGTTTTTATTGAAAGCGATGTTGTAAAAACATCCAAAACGGCTCATTCAATTGACAATTGAAAGGGCTAGTGCCGTTTTAATAGTCGAAAGTGATTGAAGGGCAACTAACCACCCTCTCACGCCCACCATTTCCCAAAACACATCCAATCAAAATTTTGAGATATCCATTTTGTTCAACGTAGTCAAAAGTTCTGGAATTTTTTCTTTTAGGATGATAACCCCATCAGAGCTTTCAGTGCAAGGGTTGTAAGTTATGCCCTGGGGCATATAAGGTTTATATAGAATGTGATGTTGTAGAAACTTCAAAGAGGGCTCATTTTATTGGAAATTGAAAGGGCTAGTGCTCACTTAATAGTAGAAAGTGATTGAAGGGCAACTAACCCCCCCTCTCACGCTCACCATTTCCCCAAACATATCCAATCAAAATTTTGAGATATCCATTTTGTTCAACATAGTCACAAGTTCCGGAGATTAGGTCTTTTAGGATGATAACCACAACAGAGCCCTCAGTGCAAGGGTTGTAAGTTATGATCTGGGCGCATATAAGGTTTACATAGAAAGCTGTTGTAGAAATTTCAAAAGGGGCTCATTTGATTGGAAATTCAAAATGGCCTTTTTAATAGTCGAAAGTAAGTGGAGAGTAATTATCCCCCTTCTCACACCCTCCATTTCCCCAAACACATTCAATCAAAGTTTAAAGACAGTAATTTTGTTCAAGGTAGTTGAAAGTTCTGGAAATTATGTATTTAAGGACAACAAACCCCCAGAGTCCCCAGGGAAAAGTTTGTAAATTATGCCCTGGGGGCATATAAGGTTTTTAATGATAGAGTTGTCGTAAAAACCTCAAAAGGGGCTCATTCAATTGGAAATTGAGAGGGCTAGTGCCCTTTTTAATAGTTGAAAGTGATTGGACGGTAACTAACCCCTCTCTCACGCCCACCATTCCCCCAAACACATCCAATGAAAATTTTCAGATAGCCATTTTGCTCAACGTAGTAGAAAGTTCTGGAAATCAGGTCTGTGAGGATGAAACCCCCCCCCCCCCTCAGACCTCAGGGCGAGGATTGTAAGTTATCCCCTGGGGGCATATAAGGTTTTTATTGAAAGCGTTGTAGTAGAAACTTCAAAAGGGCTCATTTGATTGGAAATTGAAAGAGCTAGTGCCTTTTTTAATATTTGAAAGTGATTGGAGAAAGACTAACGCCCCTCTCACGCCCCCCATTTTTCCAGACACATCAATTCAAAATTTTGAGATGGCCATTTTGTGTAACATAGTTGAAAGTTCTGGAAATTAGGTCTTAGAGGATGACAACCACCCTCACAGCCCTTAGGGTAAGAGTTGTAATTTATGCCGTGGGGGCATATAAGGTTTTTACAGGAAGTGTTGTCGTAGAAACTCAAAAAGGGCTCATTCAATTGGAAATCGAAAGGCCTAGTGCCCTTTTAAATAGTCGAAAGTAAATGGAAGGCTTGACATCAAACAGTTCCTTACCACGAACTGTTTGATTACTTGATTCTGTTTTGTTCATTTTTGGTTTAATATAGTTCTTTACTTCTTTTAAGAAACTTATTTTGCAGAAAAAGTGTTCTTAATTAATTTTTGTTCATTTTATATTGACATAATCTTTTTCAGGGAAAAAGAAAATAATAGTTTGAATCTTTCCAGTTTTCCTTTAAGAATTATATTTTGACCTGCTATTTATATGCTGAAGTATATTTTTCAGCAATTTTTAACAATATAAACTCTTTTGAAAAAAATGACACAAATAGTAGTGTTTAATTTAGTCATATACATTCTCTAGTTGACCTGATAAATTAAAGTTAATACCATTCCCAAAAAATTATATTTATGCTCTTTAACAGCCTGGATACACTTACACTCTTTTGATTTAGTAAAATTTTAAGACCAGAAGTAGTAATAGAAGTAGCCCTGAAAATTTGAACTTAATACCATCAGTCGTTCTTGGTAAAATGTTGAGATTTCTTAGTGGCAGCCAGAATACAGACAGTGTGTTTTGATTTAATTTCAAAGCAGCATTTAGTTTTTAAGCATATTAGGCGAATTACATAACTATGGGGTGTTGACCTACCCAATAACCCTAAAGATATAGTTATTAGACCATTCAGCTATGCTGAACAAAATGGCTGTCTTAGAATTTAGATTGGAAGGGTCTGGAAAATTATGAGCTAAAGAGGAGTGCTGATTGCCCTCCAATCACTTTTGAATCTCAAGAGGGCACTAGAACTTTAAATTTTCAATCAAATTAGCTCCTTTAAAATATCAATGATGTTACTAGCTATGATAGAATATCGCCGCCTATGCCCTTATGTGCCCTATAGTGCTTATATGCCCTTTTAATACCTGTATGCATATAAGTTTTTCGATTAATTGAATCTCCTCCTAAACGTTCCCCAAAAGCTTCAACTTAATGCCATTAGTGTCGTTAGTTACAGCAATCGTAGAAGCAGTATTAAATGAATATACACACTGTCTTCTGGCTAGCTCAAAATCCACAACATATGAAGATATGAAGGTGAAATTTTCAGAGAATATTTCTGTTGTACGGATGACAACCTGCCATCCGTATACAGGTTGTCAAAAGGGCATATCAGCAATATCTTAGGAACAGTTTCGTGTGTGAAATTAAAACTTACAAGTAACGCTTGTTGTTGAGAATGTTGAACTAACCAAAATACAATATTTGCATCATAATGCTAATGCTTCTACTCCTACAACTACTGCTACTGTTACTACTGCTACTAAAGCCAAGACTACTACTATTAACTGTACTCCTACTGCTACTACTATTTTTACTGGTGCTACTACTATTTTTACTGGTGCTACTACTATAACTAATAAACCTAAGGGTATTAAGGCGAAAACTTTGGGAAATATCGTAAATGTATTGAGATAAATCGAAACATACTATGCCCATATAGGTTGTCAAGAGGACCTATCAACAATGCTTCACGACCAGTTGATGGTATTAAGTCAAAAATTTCATTTTGTGTTAAAGGGAATGTTGAAAAAAGGTGCTATTTGTATACTGCTAGTAATGCTACTACAACTATTCCTACGCATGATTACTGAGCCTTTGAATAATGCTGAAAAATTTCATGTCTCAAAACTTTGTTTGTATATTTTTATGGGAAACGAGGGGGGGGGGGGTCCTGTCAAATCACTCTGACTCTTAAAAAGGGCACTATAACGTCTAACTTAAAATCAAATAAGACCCATCTGAATTTAATGCGACCACCCATTCCAAATAAACCTTATATTCCTCCAGGACATAACTTAAAGCCCTTGCCCCAAGGCTCTGGGGGTTTGTGCCAACCCTGGAAGCAATTTGAAATAGATGCATTTGGTGAAAAAAGGGGTAGTTGGGTGGGAGGGGGTGCTACCTGGCCTCCATCACTAGTGAGTCTTAAAAGAACTTCCAATTCTTAAGTTATAGAACTAGAACTTCCAATTTCGACCAAATGAGCCTCCGCTAAAGCTTATAGAACTATACATTCCATAATAACCTTAAATACCCCAGGGGCATAACTTAAAATCCTCGTCCTCAGGCTCTGGTGGTTTTTATTAGCCTCAAAATCCTTTTTATATGATATTTGGACGTGTATTCAGGAAAACACGGCGTGTTTGTGTGTGTATGTGGGGGGGGGGGTAGCTGCGCTCTCATCACTTCAACTCTTAAAAAGGGCATTAGAATATATGATCACCAACCCAATGAGTCCCCTCCAAAGCCTATACGACCACCCTTTTTATAAGAACTGCATATGCTCCAAGGGCATAACTTACAACCCTTTCCCTAGGAGCTGTGGGGCATGGGGGGGGTGTCTTCCTCACAGACATAATGTCTTCCTCTCAAATCACCTTGAGTCTTAAAAAGAGCACTATAACTTTCAATTTCAAATTAAATAAGCCCATCTGATGTTTATGCGACCACCCATTCAATAAAAACCTTATATGCCCTCATAAAATAACTTACAACCCTATCCCCAGGGCACTGGGGGGCTGTGTCATCCCTAGAGATACTATTATATGTTCTTTGGACTATTTTGAAAAAAATCGCAATCTCGAAATTTCAATCAGATGTGTTTGGTGAAAAGAGGGTTTTTAGAAGATAGAGGGGGGCTAAATGTTGCCCGTCACTTTTGACGCTTAAAAAGGAACTAGAACTTCCATTTTTCAACCAAATGAGCCTCTTCTAAAGTTAAGAAACCATTCCTTCCATAAAAACCTTAAATACCCCCTGGGCATAAATTACAACCCTTGCCCCTAATCTATGGGGTTTGTTTCAACCCCAAAAACCTTGTTGTATGATATTTAAACTATTTTGAATAAAATAAATATATCTCAAAATTTCTATTAGATACATTTCGGGACAATACGACGAGGGGGGGGGTAGCTGCCCTCCAATCATTTTGACTCTTAAAAAGAGCACTAGAGCACCTGATTACCAATCCAATGAGCCCTCTCCGTAGATTGTATGACCACGCTTTCTATAAAAACCTTATATGCCCCCAGGGCATAACTTTCAACCCTTGCCCGAAGGGCTGGGGGGATTTGTCATCCTCAAAGACGTAATTTCCGGACTTTCAACTACATCAAACAAAATGGCTATCTCAAAATTTTGATTGGATATGTTTGGGGTAACAGTGGGCGTGGAAAAGGTGTTAGTTGCCCTCCAGTTACTTTCGACTATTAAAAAAGGCACAAGCCCTTCCAATTCCAAATCGAATGAGCCCTTTTCAAAGTTTCTGCTTCAACTCCTTCGATACGAAGTGCTCTGGTCTAAAAGAAAAAAAACAAGAATACATTGTGCAGACATCGTTCTTTACTGAGGCAGCGCTATTGCGCTGCCTATGATTTAGAATTTCATACAACAGAACAAATATGTGGAATTTAACTTTCACTTTAGTTTACTGGGATAAAATTTCCCCTGGGGCTTTAAAAACGTGGAATTAGTGGCTCCCCTTTCTTGCATGCGCTTCATGGCCTTTGTTTAACGGAGGAATGGAATACCATAAATATTAAGGAAAACAAATATATCTCAGCCGTAAACTTATAAAATTAAACAATATTTTCTGGCACAGAAACATCTCTATACTTCGCTTTACTATATATTTGCTGGGCGTAGGAAATCTGGGTTAATACTGTGATTGATTAAAAAAAAGTTTTCGACAACATTATACTTTCAAAGAACAGTAAAGAACTCCATTAGACTAAAAATGAGCAGAAATAAAATCAAATAATCAATAAATAAATGAAACCCAAAATGAACATATATTACAATAACTAACCTAGTCAAACTCAAAACGAGCTGAAATTAACATGAATAGGGCTGATAGCCCCCTCGCCTTCTCAAGACCAGCACATAATTTGCACATTAATGGAAAAAAATGAATTTGCATATTCAGTTTAATATATATAGCCTGATATTTATTCCTTAAAATCTTAATAATTTTTAGTCTATTGAAGTTAAAAAAGTGAACAAATTAAAAATATATTTTTTTTTCTCATTAAAGTGCAAATTATGTTCTCGTCTCGAGAATGCCAGTTTTCAACCCTACTCATGTTAATTTCTGCTTGTTTTGAACTTGACTCGGTTATTTTACTCAGAGAGCTTCAGTTATCTATTGTAATTTCTGTTCGCTTTAGGTTTTATTTATTTATTGATGGTGATTTGTTGTAGTTTTCCACTTGGAAGGGTATTTGACTTTATTTCTGCTCCTTTTTGGTTTGGTGGAGCTCTTTAATTGTCTTTGAAAAACTCATGTTGTGGAAAATGTTTCTTAAATTATTTTTTGTTTGTTTTTTATTGACATAGTATTTTCATGGAAAAAGAAAATAATATTTTATATCTTTTTTTCTGTAAGATTCGATAGTTTGGCTTCCTATTTGTAGGTTGAAGAAACTTTTCAGCAGTTTTCTACAACATGCACCATTTCGAAAATCTTTACACAAGTAGTATTGTTTTTAATCTGTTGTGATTGTTTTTAATCGTTTTTGCTTTTTAATCTTATTATTTTTTAATCCTTTTAGAACTGTCGCTAATTCTTTCTCACGAAACATATCTTCCTTCACATCCAAGATATCATAAACTTTTTCGTTTTCCTCTATATCTTTTCATGTAATTCTATCTCGGTTTAGCAAATTCTCAATGTTCTGCCCATCTCTCTTTAACTCTTTCCTTATAACTAATTGTGGCCCCGTTCCTATCTTTAACTGGAACAAGTCCGGATTGACTACTCCCTCTCAATTTATTAACATGCCAGTACAATATTTTACTATTATGCCGTCTAGCTGCATCTTCCAGATCCTCGGCAATTTTATCCATGACCATGCCAGTACAACATTTTACTATTATGCCGTCTAGCTGCATCTTCCAGATCCTCGGCAATTTTATCCATGACCACCACTTCACACCTCCTTAGCTCATATTTTAATGCTTTCTCCACTTCCTTTATATTCCTTTCGTTTTCATATGATCTATCACTCAGATAATTCTTGTACAAGTCCCTTCTCCTTTCTATTAAACATAAAGCTTTTTCACTAATATTCTTAGCTACAGTCCTAGCTTTCTTCCCTAAGACACTTTCAGCAACTTCACAAATTGTTTTTCTAAAATTATTCCAGCCATCTTCCACATTGTGGTAAATGAGTTCCTTAAATATGGTGGCTCGGAGGTTAGAAATAAGTTACTGAAGATTATGAATATGATTTTTGAAAAAGGGGAAGTACTAAAACGATGTTAGGAAAACCTTAATAAAGCCTTTTTATAAGAAAGGTGATACAAGTGAGTGTTGTAATTATCGAGGCATTAGTCTGGTCTCTGTAGGGAGCAAACTACTTAGTAATACGATACTTTTTAGACTGAGAGATGCTGTAGACAAAGTTTTCAGAGAAGAACAGTGCCGTTTTAGAAAAGGTAGAGGATGTGTCGACCAAATTTTCACTCTTAGGTTAATAATTGAGAAGTGCCTGAGTTGTCAAACACCTTTGGTCCTTAGTTTTATAGATTATGAGCAAGCGTTCGATTCTGTTGGTCTAAGAGCTTTAGCAGAGGTTTTATCCTTATATGATATACCAGACAAATACATTAAATTGATTAGTGCTATGTACGAGAATAACACCGCTGTCGTTAAGGTAGGAAATGAGGTTAGCAGCTGATTTTGTATTAAATCAGGAGTGAAGCAGGGTTGTGTTCTATCCTTCTTTATATGGATTAAATAAAAAAAAAACAAGTTTTTTTTAACTGAAAGTAAGGAACGACGTTAACGTTAAACTTAAAACGAACAGAAATTATTCCGTATGTGAAAGGGGCTGTCCCCTCCTCAACGCCTCGCTCTTTACGCTAAGGTTTTTTATTGTTTAAAAAAAATAGAGTTGTGAGAAAGTTAAACTTTAGCGTAAAGAGCGTGGCGTTGAGGAGGGGACAGCCCCTTTCATATACGGAATAATGTTTGTTCGTTTTAAGTTTTAACGTCGTTCCTTACTTTCAGTTAAAAAAACTTGTTTTTTTTTTATTTAATTTTTGAACGTTTTTGAATTAATGCAGGTTTTGACTTTGGCTCACCGTACATAAATAATTAAAACAAAATTTGCATATTAATTTTACTTCTATTTGGTTATGTGGCTTTTTCGAAACTTGTTTAATTTTATTTACGAACGTTTTTATTAGTAATAAATATACATAACTTACGAATTAACTTACGTAACGAACTTCTATATTAATAGATTTTTAATACGTATATTAGGGGGTTCGCCCCCTAGTCAATACCTTGCTCTTTAAGCTAAAGTTTGAATTTTGTTCCAATTCTTTAAAAATAACCCTTAATCAAAAGAATAAATAGCTCTTATGAAAATACTAAAAAATCTTTGTCTTAAAGAGAGAGACATTGACTAGGGGGTGAACCCAATCATATACGTAATATTTTATGTTCGTTTTAAGCCTTGATGTTGCTCCTTACTTTCAGTTGAAAAACTTGTTTTTTTTATTTAATTTCTGATCTTTTTCTTTAATGATGATGGGAAATCCGGCACCCCCTTCATAGCAATGCCCCTTCCCCCATGAAAACTTCCTTCGTGGAAAGATCCTCCCATATAACCCCCGACCCACCCAAACCCCTCCACCTACCAGAAAAAATCACCCCTGAAAACGTCTGTATACTTCCCAATAACCAATACTATTTCATAGCTTTCAGCCCTCCCCCCGGGGACTTCGGGGGATTAAGTCATCCTAAAAGACACATTTATCATATTTTCGACCATGGTGAACAAAATGGCTATCTCAAAATTTTGATCGGGTGACTTTGGGGAAAAAATAAGCGTGGGAGGGGGCCTACTTGCCCTCCATTTTTTTGTCACTTAAAAAGAGCAATAGAACTTTTAATTTCCATTCCAATGAGCCCTCCCTCGATATTCTAGGACCATTGGGTCGATATGATCACCCCTGGGGAAAAAAAATAAACACGCATCCGTTATCTTTCTTCTGGCAAAAAATGCAAAATTCCACATTTTTGTAGATAGGTGCTTGAAACCTCTACAGTAGGGGTTCTCTTATACGCTGAATATGATGGTGTGATTTTCATTAAGGTTATATAACTTTCAGGGGGTCTTTCCCCCTTTTTTCTTAAATCAGCCAAATTTTCTCAGGCGCGTAACTTTTGATAGGTAAGACTAAACTTGATGAAACTTATATAATTGAAATCAGCATTAAAACCTGATTCTTTTGATGCATCTATTGGTATCAAAATTCCGTTTTTTAGAGTTTTGGTTACCATTGAGCCGGGTGGCTCCTAACTTACAGTTCGTTACCACGAACCGTTTGATTATTCTTATGGACTATGTCTTAAAGAGCACAGGAAAGGCAATGGGAGACCACGGAATTAAATGGGGAGGAAAAAATCTCCTGGACTTAGATTAAGATGATGATTTGAGCCTCCTAGATGAAAGTCTGGGCAAAATGAATGAACTTTCAGAGGTTTTGTGGATTCATGGTGCTAGAATAGGTTTGAAAATTAATGTTAAGAAGACTAAGTCACTAAGGATAGAAACAAGTGAAGATGAAAAGGTGACGTTGGGTGACGAAAAGATTGATCGGGCGAGCAGCTTCACATACCTTGGTAGTATTATTAGTAAAGATGGTGGGAACAGTGAAGATGTTAAAAGTAGAATAGCCAAGGCTCAGGGTGTTTTTTCACTGTTAAGAAAAGTTCGGAAGAATAGGAAAATAAGTCTGCAAACCAAGATTAGACTATTAGAAGCTACAGTGATGACAGTGATCAAATATAACTGTGAAGCATGGGCGCTCCAAAAAGTGGATGAAGGTATGCTAGATGTTTTCCAGAGAAATTGCTTACGGATTGTTCTGGGTACCCGGCTGACTAACCGTATTTCAAACAGTAGGCTGTACGAAAAATGTGGTTCAATACCGCTTTCTAGGGCTATAATGAAAGAAAGGTTGAGGTTGCTAGGGTACGTTGTGCGGATGAAGGATGACCGATTGCCGAAGATTGTCCTTTTCGGCAAAACTGAGAGCAGGTTGTCCTCGTCTGGGGTGGGAGGATTTGATAAAGAAAGATTTAAACGAAATGGGAACTTCCTGGGAGGGTGTAAAAAGGTAGGCTTTGTATAGATTGGGATGGAGGAGGAGCGTGCGTAGCTGTGTCGGACTCAGGTGGCTTGGTACTGCGGTGAGTTTGAGCAGTAGTTTTAGTAGTAAATAGTATTGTCTAATTTAGTTTTATACATCCTTAAGTTGACCTGAAAATTAAAAACTAATATCGTTCTCAAAAAATTGTATCTACGCTCTTTGACAGCCTTGATGCCCTTACACTCTTTTGATTTAATTAAATTGCAAGAACAAAAGTAGTAATAGCAGTAACCATGAACGCTTCAATATAATACCCTCAGTCGTTAGTAGGCTACCTGCACTTTCAGTATAGCGTATTTTTTTCAGTACAGTGCACCTTCCCGACACACAGTGCTTTTGTTAGAGCATATATCTTGTGTCTCACAGTTTTTACAGCGATAATCATGCAGAATAATTGCATCCCCTAAAATATATCTTAGAAGGTGGGAGGGGGAGCGTATTAAATAAGAAAAGAACTTTGGAATGCTCAACTATATGTGTCTCAAGGGATTTTTGGACAAATAATGTCTTTAGGGAATGTGTTGACACTCTCCCTCCTTCAGGACAAGGTATGCGAAGAACGTATCGGAATATATTACACGATTTCTGCCTTTGAGAATGGGAAGCTCGATATATTATTTTTCGAGAATTTGGAATTGACTAAATATTTAAGAATATATAAATAATATTTTATTTAATAATATAAATAACTAATAGAAATACTACAAATATAAACAATATAAACAATAATGATAATAATATATAAATAATATAAATAATAATGATAAGAATATATAAACAATGTTATATTTAATAAAATATATAGATAATATAAATAATATGTATACAAATGATATAAATATTAATAATGTTATAATATAAAAATAATATAATAACAATAATAATAATAAGAATACACAAATAATATATAAATTATATATAAATACATAAGAATTTTCATCGATAGGTTTTTTCCCTCTTTAGGGCAGAATCGTTATTCTGTGTCAGGAAATTTCAGAAAATACCACTTTACTGTGTGGAAATTATTTTTCCCTAAAAAAAGGGGCACTAGAATCTCTAAATTCTTTTTGAACAAGTCTCTTATTCTCAGGACCATTGGCTTGTACGATCATCCCTAGGAGAAAACGAACAAAAACATAAACAAACAAACAAATAAGTAAAAGTTATATTTTCGGCAAAATGCAAAATTTTACGTTATGACAGGTTGATACCTCTGTGTGGCTTGTACATAAGTGGCTTGATACCTCTGCAGGAAGATTTTCCGATATAACTAATTGGATGGTGTCATTTTCATTAATATTACTCTGCATATTGAAAGTGGAATTTCCCGAAAATTAGGTAGATCTTCTCAGGCTCGTAACTTTTGGTAAACTAACCTTAAATTTAACAGAATTTACCTATTCGGAATTGATTTAAAAATCGGTTCTTTCGATACATTATCTAAACTCCATCTTTTAGCATTCCGATCGCTATTAGCTCGATTCGTTCCTTACTTTCAGTTCGTTTCCATGTAAGTGATAAAAATACTGTCAATTGGTTCTAATTTTCTTTTATTCTAGGTATATCGTAATTGTGCATCCTATAAGGTCTAGAACATATTGCACAAGGCGAAACTGTCGATTTGCATTATTTATGGTGTGGGGATTTTCGTTACTGTTAGCTGGACCTGCTGTGTTCATCAGGGTAAGAAGTCTTAACTGATTAAAATTTATTTAATTTTAATTTCTTTAATTTAAAAAGCAGATCACAGATCAATTTCTCCTTAAAAGTTGTATCCGTTATTGTGGGTCTTGTTTATAACAATTAATAAATACAAATCCAAACGCATTACCATAACTTTTTTGCCCGGAAACAGTTATTTTTATGTTACGGCATATATGCCTATACTGATGAGTTCTTCAAGGAGTCTTTTTGCTCTGATTAAGTAGTCCTTTGAAAATCAGCAATTTTTTTATTCTTTTATTGTTTTTCAATAATAAGGATTACTCAATTTTCTAAGATGTAATGTTTATACAAATTTTGTTCAAAGATGGCAAATTAAAAATAAGATGACACTTTTATTAGAACATAATAAGTTAAATTACCACCTCCCCACCCCACAAGTCCTTTTTTCTGGACAGAGCTGTTTTCTTAGGCAATCTTTAAGCTAACAAAGATTAAGTTTTTTAGACTTTGATAATGCTTCCACAAATTTGGAGTTCAGTATCGGGCCAGATTGTCCATTCCCAACAGCACTCATTTTGTCACCTGGTATCCCCTGTTTATTTCCCTATGGTATTGAATCAAAATTTTGGGATACAAATCTTCCTCAATAATATCATAAAAAACGGTGCAAAAATACGAGAGGCCAAATTGTACAAAAATGAGCTAAGGCCTAGATCGTAGCAAAGAGGATCTAGTTTTAAATTACTAACTGATTCTTTGTCAAACGAGCAAAATCCTGGCTCACTAAAATATCTAGCCAAGTCTAAAATCTCACTGAAAAATCTAGCCAAGTCGGAAATCTCACTAAAAAACCTAGCCAAATTTTCCATTGGGGCCAAAAAAGTAAATTACTACTTGCTGATAAAATGAACTAAGTTAAAGCTAGGAAATTTTGGCGATGCGTTGCTAAAAAAGTCAAGTCCTGATAATTATTTCCACTGGAAAATTATTCCTACTAGAAAACTGTGTGACAAAACCTTGGGACAAAAGACAGAGTAGGAGGATTTTCAAAGTAGTTGACCACTTTTGAAGTCTATTTAGGCTTCTGATGAAACTTAGCTGTTTACTTAAAATTTAATGGTCTTACAGCTAACAGTAAAAAAACTTAAACCAGAAGAGAGGTTAGGTCTCTGTCTCTTTTAGTCGAGGCATTAGCAGGCTTAAATGCTTTAAAGCTAAGCGATTCCCTGAACAATGAAACTAAAAAGCTGGGTTCATGGGTTGTAATGGTCTCTAGTTTAATAAATCTTGGAAATTTCTTCGAGTAGGCCTATTGATACTTTTTTTTTTTTTTTTACCAAATTTCAGGTGAATCATTGCATTTTCAAATGGTTTGGTAACTCATTTACCAAATGTTATAACGACGTTTGGTAACTCTAAAATTTTACCACAGGGTCTCCAAATATCCGGTAATAAAATCCCAGGCAAATCTATCAAAACAGCTTCAACTCCTAACTTTTATCTATTTATAGTTTATCACCTCAACCCAAAGCTTACCCTTGATACACTGTGTTTACCCTTGTTATTACATCAACTTATACCAAGTTCATCGCATTTAGAGGGATAAAGAGGATTCGTAGCTCCTTCAAACTTCCCCTTCTTCCAATTACAAAACTGCGTTTCTTGATTGTTATCTCCACGACAATTGCATTTTTATTTTACAAGGGATATATTTTATTCTGAAATATTAAAAATTTTCAATGCTTTATTAAAGTTTTGCTGATTCTCATAAAATAATGAATTAAGGGGGTTTGAGAGGGGAGTTTCTTACTCATATTTAAGGTAATCCTTATTTTAACTATTGATTATTCACTTCAATTCATGCTTGTTTAGGCTTCATTTATTTATTCATATCAATTCCTTTGGTTTAAATCTTACTTTATATGAAATCATTTTTAGTCTATTCAAAGTTTGGTTTCATCTATAATTTTTTTTGAAAAGCATCTTTTGGTAAACATTGTTGTAATAATAAAACAGTTCATGATAACGAACTGTAAGTAAGGAGTGACTCGAGCAAATAGTAGCGGAAACTCTTAAACATATTATAACAATAATTGCATCAAAGAATTCGCTTTTCATCCTTATTAATTTAAAAACCATTTTTCTACAAATAAGTATTTCTAATCAAAGTAAAGAACTACATTAAACCAAAAATGCGCAAAAATAAAGTAAAAAATTTTCCAAGCGTAGAACTGCCTCAAATCACCATCAACAAATAAATGAAAAAAAATTTAACAGAATTTACAATAAATAACTGATTATAACTCAAAACAAGATGAAATTAACATGAGTATGGCTGACACCCCCCCCCCTTCCTTCTGAAGACTAGAACAGAATTTGCATCTTACATTATCGTATTTGGAGAAAGAGGGCATGAAGAAACTAGTTTCCCTCCGATTACTTTCCAATTTTTAAAAGGGAAATAGAACAATAAATTTTCAATTAAATGAGCCTCCTCCGAAGCTTATACGACCACCCCTTCTATAGAAACATTATATGCCCCCGGGGCATAATTTACAACCCTTGCTCACAGGCTCTGGGATTGTGTCAACCCAGGAGGCATTGTTACAGGATTTTTGGACAGCTTTGAGCAAAATGGCTGTGTCAAAATTCTGATCGGATGCATTTGGCTTCCCTCTAATCGCTTTTTACTCTTAAAAAGGGACTAGAACTCCCATAATACCTCATCGTAACAATTAAACCTCGTCTAAATTTAAAAAATTGGCAACTAGAATAGCTTATAGCCATTGACCTTAGGGCTGTGGGGGGTTGAAATTACCAAAGACACAACTACTGGACCTTTCAATTCTGATGAACGAAATGGCTATCTCAAAATTTTCATTGGATATGTTCAAGGAAACGTTGGGAATGAGGGCACGTTGCCCTCCAATCACTTATGACTCTTCTAAAGAACACTAACACTTTCAATATTCTTTAGAATGAGCTTCTTTCGAAGTTTTTACGATAACTCCTTCTACACGAAGTGTCTTGGTCGGAAAAAATGATACATTGTGCTCACTTCGCTCTTTACTTAAGCTGCGCTATGAGGCTGCCTATGATTCCAAATATATAAGATTCACCAAGTTTAGCGTTACACATCAAAAGCTACGAGCCTGAGATAATTTGCCTGATTTTTGAAAAAGGTTGAACCACCGCCAAAAAGTCAAGAAATCTCATTGAAAATTGCACTATCAGGTTTGGCGTATCAGAAAAGCTAACTGTAGAGGTTTCAAGCTCCTATCTGCAAAAATGTGGAATTCTTTATTTCTTGCTAGGAGAAAGATCATGGTTGCGAGTTTGTTCTTTTGTTTTTTCCCACAGGGTTGATCGTATCGAACCAATGGTTTTAAAGAATTGGTAGGACGCTCATTTGAACGGAAATCAAAATTTCTAATGATTGTTTAAGTGACCAAAATTATTGGGATGGCAATTGTCCCCCTTCCCACGCCCTCCTTATCCACAAAGTTGTCCAATAAAAATTTTGATAGCCATTTTGCTCAGCATAGTTTAAAGGCCCA
Organism: Artemia sp. Kazakhstan ARC1039; assembly: GCA_029168905.1. Taxonomy (NCBI): domain Eukaryota; kingdom Metazoa; phylum Arthropoda; class Branchiopoda; order Anostraca; family Artemiidae; genus Artemia; species Artemia sp. Kazakhstan ARC1039. The sequence continues at coordinate 6,512 of JAQQPU010013616.1, read as the reverse complement.
GTAACTGTGCCTTTGGGGATAACATGACCCCTACGGCTCCTGGGGAAAGGGCTGTAAGCTATGAAATGTGTTCATTGCTTACATACAGTATTTGTTATTGGGAAGTATACAGGCATTATTCGGGGAGACAGGGAATTTTCTGCAGAAGGAGGGATGGGATCCACGGGATGAATTCCATGGAGAGGGAAGTTTCTGGAGATGAATTTTCCAAGGGAAGTTTCAAAGGGAGGGGAGAGAATTTGCCTGAATTCCTATACGAATATTTTTATCTCTCTTATTCTCTCTTTGGTGACTCGATTTTGCATGTGGAGATGTTCCGGAGAGATATTCAGTGGGATTGGAATTTTCTGAAGGATTTTTCTGTGGAGGGGGAATTTTCCACAGGCAAATTCTCCAAGGGGGAAATTTCTGCGAGACAAACTTTCCGTTTGGAGGAGGGATTTCCGAGAAAAATGTTCCACCGGAGAGGGATTTCCAACATGATTTGAAGAACAATCGGAAATCAAATAAACAACAAATTTTTTTTTTTCAAATGAAGGTAAGCAAATAAGAATCTTTCCATGATAATCGTCCACATTAAATTTTCTGGGGGGGGATTTTCAGCGAGAATGGAATTGTCCTGGGGTGCGGAATTTAATACGAGAGAAACTTTCCACAGAGCAATTTTTTTAGGGAAGGGTTTCCCACGTAGTGGGAGGTGGATTTCCCATATCATTTGAAAAATAGTTAGAAATTAAATATAAAAACATGTTTTTTCAACTGGATATTGTTCTGGCCCGATGAATGGGTAGATCCGAAACAACAGATCTAAGCACCTTGTGTTTTCGGTACAAAATAGAGCTTCAAATTGGTCACAAAACTACATATTTCACATATTAGTATTTTAGATAGACTGCAACAATTAAGGTTTATGGTCCCTGTGAACTATGTGATTTTGTGGCAAATTTGTATCTCTAACTTGTACCGAATAACTATGCCTTTGGAGATATTATGACCCCCCACAGTCCCTGGGGAAAGGTCTTTAAGTTACAAGATTTCCGCATTGTTTACGTATAGCATATGTTATTGGGAAGTGTGCATACATTTTTCGGGTGGGGAGGGTAATTTTCTACTGGTGGTATTTTCCACGAGGATAATTTCCATAGGGAGGGAAGTTTCCAGGGGTTGAATTTTTCAGGGGAAATTTCATACTGGAGGAATTTGCCAGAATGTCTATACGAAATTCTTCTTATGTCTTGCTTTCTCTTTGCCGACTCAATTTTTTGCGTGGAGATGTTAAGGGTATCGTCCAGGGCTAATTTTCACCAGTATTGAATTATCTAGAAAATAAATCCGTGTGGAAGAGGGATTTTTTCATGGAGGTGTAGCCAGATTGCCTGGCATGATTTAAAAAAAAACGATCAAAAATAAAATGTGAAAAACAAGTTTTCAACTAAAAGTAAAGAGCAACATTAATCAAACAGTTCGTGGTAACGAACTGTAAGTAAGGAGCGACCAGGCTTAATAGTAACCGAAATTCTAAAAAAAAGGATTTTTGATACCAGTACATACATTCAAAGAATTAGATTTTAATGCTGATTTCATATATAAAAGCTTCATCAAGTTTAGTCTTATCCATCAAAAGTTAGGGGACTGAAAAAAATTGTCTTATTTTCGAAAAAAGGGGGATACACCCCCTAAACGTGATAGAATCTTAATGAAAATCAAACCATCAGATTCAGCGTAACATAACACCCTACTGTAGATGTTTCAAGCTCCTATCTGCAAAAATGGGGAATTTTGTATTTTTTGCCGGAAGAATGATCATGGATGCGTGTTTACTTGTTTTTTTTCCCAGGGGTGATCATTGTGATTCAGTAGTTTTAGAATATCGTGAGAGGACTCATTCAAACAGAAGTTAAAAGTTCTAGTGCCCGTTTTAAGTGACCAAAAACTTGGAGGGCAGCTTGGCCTCCTCACACGCTCATTTTTTTCCATAAATCACCCAATCAAAATTTTGAGATAGCCATTTTGGTCAGCATAGTCAAAAATTTAATAAATATGTTCTTTGAGGATGACTTAATCCCCCACGGTTCCTGGGGGAAGGGCTGCAAGTTTTACGCTTTGCCCACTCTTTACATATAGTATTGGTTACTGGGAAGTATACAGACACTTTCAGGAGGGATTTTTTTTTCTGGTGGGGGAGGGGGGAGGTCGGAAGACGGAGGAGAGGTTTACGTGGGGAGATATTTCCATGGAGGATGTTTTCTTGGGGGAAGGGACATTTCTATGAAGGGGGCGCTGGATTTCTCAGCATTATTTAAAAAACGATCAGAAATTAAATAAAAAAAAAACAAGTTTGTTCAACTGAAAATAAGTAGCAACATTAAAACTTAAAACGAAACGGAAATTATTACGTATATGAGAGGTTCACTCCCTAGTCAATACCTCATGAAATAAGCTTCTCATTGTTCCAATTAAACGAACATAGTTTTTCAGAAATTGTTCTTAAAGAGTTGGGAGATAATTCGTAAGTTACGTTTATTTATTACTAATAAAAATATTCGTAAATAAAGTTGAAAGTTCTAGTGATCTTTTTTAAGGAACCAAAAAAATTTAAAGGCAACTAGGTATTCTCCTCCACCTTTTTCTCAAATTCGTACGATCAAAATTTTGAGAAAGCCATTTAGGAAAAAAAAATTAAAATTAATACGTAAATTTCGTCTTAATTATTCATATACGGCTAGCTAATTTCAAATCCTGCATTAATTCAAAAACGTTCAGGAATTAAATAAAAAAAAACAAGTTTTTTTAACAGAAACTAAGGAGCGACACTAGAAGCTTTTTTTCAAAAGTACTGAAAAACTTTAGCGTAAAGAGCGAAGTGTTGAGGAGGAGGCAACCCCCTTAATATACGGAATAATTTCTGTTCGTTTTAAGTTTTAATGTCGCTCCTTGCTTTCTGTTAAAATAAACTTTTTTTATTTAATTAAAACTTATAACGAACAAAAAATATTACGTATATGAGTGGGAGTGCTCATCCTCAACTCTTCGCTCTTTACCCTTAAGTTTGAATTATGTCCCAATTCTTTAAGAACGACTCCTGAAACACTATTTTTTTTTAATTGGAACAATAAGGAGCTTTTTCTTAAGTACTAAAAAACTTTAGCGTAAAGACCGGGAGTTCTAGTGCCCTTTTTAATAGTCAAAAGTGATTGGAGGGCAACTAGCCCACCCCCCACGCCCATCATTCCTCCGAAAACATCCAATCAAAATTTTGAGATAGCCATTTGGTTCAGCGTAGTCGATTTCCAGATAGAAAATATTTTTTGAGGAGGATACTCCCCCACAACCCTCAGGGCAAGGGTTTCAAGGTATGCCCTGGGGGCATATAAGTAGTAAGGCCATAGGGAATACAGATCGTGATTGCGTAATTTGTCTTACCTCTCGCCTGAGGCATGGATATACAGTGTAGTTTAACTGGTACATTGGCTTGCCAGGGTCAGTCACCTATTACTACGAACGATACTTGCCTTAGCAGACGGGTTTTTCTGAGGTAACAGCCATTTTTTGGGGGTCAAACGGTGAGAGAGTGGTGGTTAGTCTATATACAGTAACTTGATTAGTAGTTGGATTCAGATATAAGGAGTAATTTTCATTGTAGTTCATATTAGTAGGAGAATTGAATTCAGAGAGAGAATAGTTTATTTAAGAGGATATTAGTGGAGAAAAAATGAGTGGTGCATTTACATTATTGGAGATTAATGATGGAACCGACAGCAGCAGCAGCAACGATATACGAGTACCCAATGTAGCTGTGGAAATAACCGTTGGCTGTAGACTATGCCTTGAATGGGATAGTATGTATGCTAGATACGTGATATCATTAAGCAAGTTTAAGCAGGAGGAGCAACTATGTTTTGCTGGAAAAGTGAATATTCTCCATATAAATAAACTTCGGTCAGCATTAGATGTCCTATCGAAATATATTGTTGAGAACAAAATGCATCAGTGAATATTATTATTGTAATTATGTTCAATAAAAATGTTTCTAAATCAATGGTATTTTTTCTTTCTATAGTAGACTAGAGTATATTTTCTAGAGTACAAAAAGAAATTCTGGTTAGTCTGAAGTTGGTTGAGAGAGAGTTAGGACTAAAAAAAATGGATATATTCGAGAAAGAGCTAATCATGAGGAATCTAGTTCTTATGGAAAAACGTTTGATTCTAGATGATGATTTTCTAGAGTTGTCTATTCAAAGGAAGATATTTTCTCGGGGAATGCTTGTTGATATAATGAAAACTGATTCTCCATCATTAGACTATTGTATTAAGCTTCTACGTCGTGGTCCAAATGCATTTACCCAATTTATTGATATATTGATCACGACACGGCAAAATGATATTGTGGATATGCTTTTAAACATTAGTTTTGAAATTTAGAACTTTTTTCATCAGAAAGATGGTGCTCAAGGATGATTTACTCCTCTCGCTATATATTTCAGACAATTTTTGTTGATGCTAGCTCAGTTTCATGGTGGTAGTGAGAGTGTCAACACATGACAAAATTTTCCATACATGTCCGTTATGTATGTACACACTGGGCAGCTGGTCATCATCATGTGAGAATTGCACAATGATTGAGGAGTATGATGAAAAGTGTAGATTATGCAACCCGTGTAAATTGCATAGAGGATATGCTGTACAAATTAAAGGTTGTAATTCCTGTCTTGAAGAGGTGTGTGACTCTCATCCTAGAGGCCACCTATGCTCCAATTGTCATTATGATAAATGTAATCAGTGGGAGAATACATATCCCAGTATGATTGGAAAGAATCCTAAGTGTGATTTTAGTTTATTGCTACGAGATTGGTATCGTCGTGGTTTTAGATTGTTCTGGGAGGAGGAACCGGGTCAACGATTCAACTGTTGGAACAACAAAAGAATATGGTTTCTACGTCATCGTTGTGAAGACAATGGGTGTTATGATTATAAGCCCACTGATTTTTATTTGGCTGTGACGGAATGTGATTCGACACTTGAGGACACTGTTTGTGAAATTGCTTCAAATAGGCAAATTGAAACATGTGAATTCTATAGAATGAATGAGAATAGTATCATTGACTATACAAAGAGATATGACAAGAGTGAAGTCACACTCTACTGTAGAAAATGTGACCCTGACATTGCAGTACATCAGGATCAGTACACTGTGAATTCAGATAATCTACCTGCACTAGTTGTTGTCGACAATTACCTATTAGTGGATGAAATCTAAAGAGTAGAAAAGTCTTTTTATCATTCATATAAATATTTTTTTTATTAATAAACAATTTCACATACATCTTTAGAACATTTTATTCTTAGGACACTAAAATCAATATTAAATACACTTGTAAGTATATTCTCCACTAGAAAGTCGTTCAATTGAGGTAAGTCAACGTAGATGTTGAGAAACTGCTTGTAGGTGTAACCACGACATCTGAACATGAAAAAGAGTAATGCATGAAAGCCAGATGTCTTGGTCGTTAAATCCTGCACTCTTAGTTGATTTTGAATAATGGTTTTCCCCCTGCTTTCAACAAAGTTGCTGATGTATGGAGCGTAGAATTTATACGATAGGCCAAGAGGATCAAAAAATTCAATATTCTTCGCTATTTGAAAGATGCATAGCCAATGACCGGTCTTCAAAGTCGATGAACTGCCATTAACAATGATTAGGGTATTGTTAACACTTAGGAATTTTTTCAATGAAGTCCGAAGGTATGCAATAGGACTTGTACTGGGACATGTATGGATCCATACTAAATACGTTGATTATTTGGTTTGTGTTCATGGTGCTAGGTCTAGTAGAACACTACCGTCGGGTGTGATTTCCCAATAGGTTTCAAATTGACTTAGTGATATTAGCGTGATACTCTCAGTCAGAGCATTGGCAAATGTACACTCTAAACGTACATTCCCTGTTCGTACTATGCTCATATCCTGTGTGCCAGACAAGTCCAAAACAATAACCAAAATGATTTTTTGAAAACATTGAATCGGTTATTCCATTTTCAAATAGTTGAGAGTCATGATCTAGGGATTGCATGGTCAACTCGTACAGAGTTCTATAGGATTTTTTGTCAATTGATAGAGTGTACAGTGGAATACCATTCACTTTGCATACGAGGCTAGATAGACCGAAAAAATTAAAATCGTGGGGGGATTCAGTCCAGGATCCAACGGCACTGCCACTCTTCACAAAGGCCAAAGCCAATTTTGATGGGATTTCTCCATTGATAAATGATGAATCGCTATAGCTACGAGAGCCGGTGGCAATGTGACGTTGATTGGTGATCGTATGGGGGACAAGAAGTTTAATGTTGTTACCATTGGCTCTTAGCTTTTCCACTGCCAATGCAACAGAGCTCATAACTTGTTGTTTTCGGACGTGGAGAATTGCCGATGTGATAATGACATTTGCATCGGGTGCTGCAGGAAGTATTTTTCTCAAAATGAAATTCGATGGGGCCATCTGTTACTTTATGTCA
>JAQQPU010013613.1:0-24008 GCA_029168905.1 Artemia sp. Kazakhstan ARC1039 | reverse complement strand
AAACGAATCTGTTCAATTTATAATTCAAACATTGGGTGATGAACCTGTGAGATCTATTTAGGGGTTATGGGCCGGGGGTTAGCTGACCTTTTTTGTTTTAGTTTAAGTATAAATATATTCTCATTTTTTTATAGATGTCAATTTATATTCTGTGAGAAGGTGTGTCAATATAAGCATTCAATTTTATACGGCAGTGAATGGAGTTTGTTTATTTAATATGTGATTTTTCTTTTCCTATTTATTTATATTTTTTCTTTTGTTTGTTTAGTATGTTTTTTATGTTTATGTAAGAATTTTTTTTTCTGTTGAGAAAGGCTCCCGGATGTGGGGCCGAAATATTCGGAGTATTTGTGTTTAATTAAATGTGTTGTATTCACTGCTTTATAGAAATTAAAACCCGTTTTTCTTGTTTAATTTTTTGTAAATGGAAAAGCAGTGTGGTCTAAGAAATTATTCAAGAAAATATTTTGCGGATGAACGATGACAGATTGCCAAAGGTCGTCTTGAGCCATACAAAAAGCAGGCCGTCGCCGAATAGAGTGGGAAGAGGTTTTAAGAAAGTATTTAAAGGAAATTGGATCTTTTGTTCCAATGTGGCATCTATGCCACATCTATAGCCATCTATGCCAGTAGGGTTGGGGGTCAGATTCCGACTAGTACAAGATCAAAAGCTTATTTCTAGGCCAATCAGAGGGCTAGAATACTACTAGTACAAGATCACAAGCCTATTTCTATATGCATCACGAACTACGCATTCCAGGACGAGGTGACATCACTTGACCTCCAATGAATTTACCTTGAATTTATGCAACAGGATGTTGACGAAATCAACCTAAGCATTATATGTTTTTGCTATGATGCCAACCGTATAAGTTGTTCTTGCATCTCGTCCAGAATTGATTGCATTATTAGCGGTAACTAATAATGATAAAAAGTTATATCATTTTCATAGGAGTGAAATAAAGCTCGATAATATTCATATTTCTAATTGATTTGTATGAAGGTGATAAAAGAGTTAAAAGTGCGTGCCAGTTAAGGTAAGTCTCAGAGGATGATAAGTCTTAGGCAACTTGACATAAATGTTAGAATAATATCACTGGTATCAATCTATGGAAACGGTTAGCGATGTCAAGAAGATTTTTTGACATAACTTGGCTTTACTTCTTAGGTGACTTATGAAAACTTCAATATTTTTAGGGAGGTGGGGCATGACTCAAGGGCTCATTGGGTACATTCTTTTGCCCTTCTTTTTTCAAAATTAGCTAGTGGAAATATTAAACTATCTAGACGACTTACGAAAACTTTAATATTTTTGGGGGGAGGTGGGGGATGATCCAAGCCCTCATTGGGTACATTTTTGCATCTCGTCCAGAATTGATATCATTATTAGCGGTATCTAATAATGATGAAAAGTTATAACATTTTCATAGGGGTGAAACAAAGCTCGATAATATTCATATTTTTAATTGGATTGTATGAGGGGAATAAAAGAGTTAAAAGTACGTACCAGTAAAGGTAAGTCTAAGAGGATGATAAGTCTTAGGCAACTTGACATACATGTTAGAATAACATCACTGATAGCAATATATGGAAACGGTTAGCGATGTCAAGAAGATTTTGTGACTTAACTTGGCTTTACTTCTTAGGTGACTTAAGAAAACTTTAACATTTTTTAGGGAGTTGGGGGATGATTCAAGGGCTCATTGTGTATATTCTTATTCCCTTCTTTTTCAAAGTGAGCTTGTGGAAATATTAAACAATGTAGGCGACTTATGAAAACTTTAATATTTTTGGAGAGTAGGGGGTTCAAGGGCTTATTGGGTACATTCTTATGCCCTTCTTTTTCAAAATTAGATAGTGGAAATATTAAACAATGTAGGCTACTTATGAAAACTTTAATATTTTTTAGAGAGGTGGGGGATGCTTCAAGAGCTCATTGGGTACATACCTATGCCCTTCTTTTTCAGAATTAGCTGGTGGAAATATTAAACAATGTAGGCGACTTATGAAAACTTTGATATTTTTTAGGGGGTGGGAGATGATTCAAGGGCTCATTGGGTACATTCTTATGTCCGTCTTTTTCAAAATTAGCTAGTGGAAATATTAAACAATGTAGGTGACTTATGAAAACTTTGATATTTTTTGGGGGGAGGGGAGTGATCCAAGAGCTCATTAGGTATATTCTTATGCTCTTCTTTTTCAAAATTAGCTGGTGGAAATATTAAACAATGTAAGAGACTTATGGAAATTTTAATATTTTTTGGGAGATGGGGGATGATCCAAGGGCTCATTGGGTACATTCCAATGCCCTTCTTTTTCAAAATACTGATTTTTTCTGGAATTTTTTCTTATGGATCTTAAAATGACATGGAATATGTTCGCAGTTGTACCAATCGTACTCTATGCTTGCTCGTAGACCCGATACGGCTTTCCCTGTGGTACTCTATGGCAAGTTATCGACACTACCTAGTTTATTGCATGTTTTGGTCATTAATCATTGTACGGTGGAAGGATAAACACATAAGTCATATCTTTAAAAAGGGAAGATGAAGCATTTTAAGAAAGTTTGTTCACATGATAGTGTTATTGAAGCAATGAATGCTGACAAGGAGAAGTATTTGAAGTATGAAACAATTACAAGTGGTAGCACTATTGGAAATGTATGCATGCGTTGTCATGACAGTAAGGAATTAAGTTTCTTTGGAGTACCAAAAAAATTTAATTCTTATGGTGGTGGATACGCGAGATTGAGATCTCCGGAGATGATTGCACTCAAAGAGAATGCCAACAAAAGATAATAGTTGATGAAGAGGGGCATCTTCTTGCTAGTGCATCTGGTAACATGTTAGCCAGTGTTACACCCCATTGTCAGCTTTCGGGTATTAGCATTCAACGGAAGACCAAAAGAAGACAGGCATACTCTTTTACTAATATCGTAAACCATATCTTGTCTACTTGCAGGAAGTGTTACCTGTGTAAAAATAATGTAGTAATAGACATCGAAATTGCTTGAAAAATAAAAAAGGCATTGGCAGAAAATATCACTAAGGAATATAAAGATGAATCGATGAAAAATACAGTGCTAACAAACGTTATTACTACTATTGAGCATGTAGTCAATGAATCTATTAATAACAAAGACGAAATGTATATTGAACATTTAGGTGACACCCCAGTCAAAAATTGTGGATGACACAAAATGGACGAACTAAGAGGAAATAATAGCTACAGCATCAAGAGAGATTATGATGAAGTATTTTATGGAGTTAGAGTTCAGAGTTTTTATTCCACAATACATGCACAATCTAATCACAACACTCCTAATCCCCTCGAAAGGCTCCAGGGCCAGGGATACAAGGGGGAATGAGAAAAAAAAATACAATATATCCAAACAACCATAAAAAAGAAATCAATCGCCAAACAACATACAAAATTAAAAAGAGACCATACCTGAGGCCTGGGAGTCATAACGCAGAGAAGACCACCATATAACAAATCTAAACATTCAGGGGACTTCAACTCCACAAAAAAAAACTATTCTGTTTGATTCTTAACTAAATGGTCCTTAAGAATCCTCTTGAAAGTGCCAAACGAGTGGCATTTCTGTACTGAAGAAGGCAGGGAGTTCCAAACCTGATGACAAGCGATGAGAGGATTGAAATCCCCTCATCGCTCATTGACCGCACAGTGGGAGTAGGAGGAATGCAGATATTATGTGACGAACGAAGGTTATATGGAGCTGAATCAGAAATTAACTGAGGAGTTTTCTGAAGAGATTTTGGAAGATTGCCATGAAGCTGATGAAAAACAAAAGAAGCACAAGAAAGAATGAAGATAGACTGTAGATTTAGAAGCGGTCTTGGTGAAGAACGGTTGGTGTCCATAACCAGACGCCGTGCTTTATTATACATGACAGAAAGTGACCGCAGTATAGAAGAAAAAGTAGACATCCATACTATGGGGCAATAAGAGACATATGACTGGACAAGGCAGAAAAAAGAAGCTTCAGAATAGATCCAGGAAAGGTGTGTTTGAGTTTTCGAATGACACCCAAACTCCGTGAGACCTTAACCCTAATCATGGCTATATGGTGTCTAAACGAAAGGTTCACATCAAGCAGGATACCAAGATATCGGACCAACCGATTCTTTAGTCTACACAAGGAGCCTTGTGACACCTGAAGCTGTGTCAGTTGAGGGAAAGCTACACCAGTTCGAGAAAAAATAGAAAAATGTGACTTGGCAACATTCAAGGCCAAGTAATTCGCATCAAACCATGAAACTACTCTCTCGAATATTGCCACCAGGTTAGACCTGATATCACATTCCGTCTTCCCTAGAGTCCCAAAAGTGCTGTCGTCAGCAAAAGCAACGAGGCTATTTTCATTAGAAGTAGCATTGGGACACGAAGGAACATCCGGATGACACAGATTGCAGCACACTAGAGAACTGGTGTTCTTGACTGCTGAAATCAGATCATTGACGTAAATCAGAAATAAAACGGGGCCAAAAACAGATCCCTGGGGGACGCCATATTCTACTTCAGAAGGGCTCCGGAAAAGCGGATCAATTGAAATAAGTCTACCAGATAGATATGATTCAAACCAAGAGAAAGCATTTGATCTTATACCAATATGCAATGGTTTCCAAAGAAGAATCTGATGAGTCAAAGAATCAAAAGCTTTACGAACATCCAAAAATAAAGCTGCCGGGATAAGACCAAAATCTATTGCCGAATGAATGAAATTCAAGAGAGATGCGCAAGCATGCTCTGTAGAGTGATTCGCTCGGAATCCGAACTGAAAATCATGGAAAAATTTGTTGACATCCAGAAAACCAAGAAGCCTGGATAGCATAGCCTTCTCAAAAATTCTGCTGAAAACAGATAGAAGAGAAATTCACCTATGATTAGCAGGATCACTCCGGGACTCACCTTTATACAGCAATATAACCTTAGCTCGCTTGAGTGATTCAGGGAAATTTCCTTTTTCGAAAGACAGATTGACAATCTTAGTCAATGGTGACAGAATAGCAGGCAGGACGGCACGGATAACCCTTGTAGGAATTCTGTCTGGCCCTGAAGACGATGAACCTTTAAGTGCATTTACGATCCGAGCTACCTCAAACTTAGAAACATGGTTCAAGACCATTGACTTTAAACATGGGGGTCCAAGATAGGTTCTGAAATCGCAACGAGAAGTTGTAGAGCTCACAGAGGAAGCAGTCGTCTTTCCTATATTAGCAAAATAAGACGTAAGCTCTAGCTGAACATTTTATTCTCCTTGGACAATTTTACCATCGATTATCAGCGTTGTTGGAACTGAAGGTGGAGGGGGAGTAGGTCTAAGTACAGAATTAATAATTTTCTATGTCTTCCCAACATCCTTTCCACACTCAGAAAATTTCCTGTGATAACACTGAGACTTGGCCTTCCGACACAGAGAATTAAATATACTCCTATAGGCCCTGAACCTCTGATGATGAGAAGCAGATGACGAAGCCTTGTATAGCTTCCACAGATAATTTTTTCATTTTCCAGCTTTTATGGAGACCTGGAGTCATCCGCGGATTCAGCAGTAATATCCTTTTCGAGGTATGAGGGGCTGGATTCTGGTGGCAAACTTCTAGGATACCTTCTTTTACTGAATCATAAATGAAATCAAAAGAGCGGTTAAAATCCTATTCAGAATCCAAACTATCCCATGGCTGATCAGTCAAACGAGATTTAAGTAGACTGATCTCACTGACACCAAAACGGAAAAATGGGACATTAGATGGCGAAGCTTTACGCTGCGATCGATCAACAGTACTATATCATGAAATAGCAGGAAAATGATCAGAAATATCACTAACCATCACCGAATTATCTAAGACATCTAGTGACGAAAAAATATTATCAATAAGTGATGCATGCATCTCAGTAACTCGGGTTAGTATACAAACTGAAGGTAGAGAAATTATATACAAGATGATCGGCAATATACAGGGCGATGCCACCTTTCGCCATCTGTTTCCGGTTCATCCTCTCCATCCTAAATCTTTGGATATCTAAAAGCATATCCTTTTTTGAATCCAGGAAAGTTTCACATAATCCAATAACATTCGGAGTTCCACCACTGACGATCCGTTTCAGCTCATCAAAAGAGGAGCAAAGTCCCTGAATGTTTAGGTGAAGCACAGAGAAAATACCATCTTGTTTAGAAGAGGCAGAACCATTTAATTGCGGAACATACTTACTTTCAATAACCGATTTAGGATCATTATAATTCCTATTTCTACTTCAAACTGAATTATTAATTATACTTTCTATATCTAAAGGATTATTTTGTAACTCAACAAAACGTTCCCCCAAAGAGTTGACATCACCCTGGTCACAAAATTAATCATTTTACTTACGGTGGATGGTAGATTCAAAATGTCCAAAGTTGTTCAATGACATTATTAATGTATAATAATGTGTGCAACATATTTTTTATGTTAATATCTACATGTCATTATTTCAATAAAAATATTTTATGCATTACTTTGACATATTCCCATTATTTTTAGAATGTGCCTGAACTTCAAACGTTTAGAATATCTATTAAAAAACTGGAGATGCAAGAAAAGGAATTTTCAGAAATATAGCTACTAATACTAACAGGCTCATAGCGCATATATTAGAAAATGAGATAGGTTAAAAGAACTTTTACCAAAGTCTGAGAGAGAGATGAGCTGAATTTCTTAACTCGAAAATCTCCACCGACAAGCAAACACACCGTCCAGACGCACAGGCAGAGAAAGTTTTCAGTTTTCAGAAACAGGAACATCCACATTTAAAATACATCTGATTTTATTAATAGTTTTCGATTTTTAATAAAGTCATAACAAACTCTTTCTTGAATTCACCTCTTGGATATACAATACAGAAATTTCATTCAAGAACTTATGAAAAATTGTAATTAAGTAACAACTCTTGGATACACAGTACAGAATTTTCCTTCAAGAAATTATGAAAAGTTGTAAGTCAGTAACAAACTCTTTCTTGAATTCACCTCCTGGATACACAATGCAGACATTTCATTCAAAAAATTATGAGAAAATTGTAAGTAAGTAACAAACTCTTTCTTGAATTCACCTCTTGGATTAACAATACAGAAATTTCATTCGAGAAATTATGAGAAAATTGTAAGTAAGTAACAAACTCTTTATTGTGTTTGCCTCTTGGACACACAATACAGACGTTTCATTCAAGAGATTATGAAGAAAAATGGTAAGTAAGTAACAAAATCTCTTGGATACACAATACAAAAATTTCATTCAAGAAATTATGAAAAAATTGTAAGTAACCAACAAACTCTTTCTTGAATTCACCTCTTGAATACACAATACAGAACTTCCATTCAAGAAATTATAAAAAATTGTAAATAAGTAACAAACTCTTTCTTGAATTCACCACTTGGATACATAATACCGAAATTTCATCCAAGAAATGATAAAAAAAATTGTAAGTAAGTAACCAACTCTTTCTTGAATTCGTCACTTGAACACTCAACACGGAGATTTCATCCAGGAAATTAAGAGAAAATTGTAAGTAAGTAACAAACTCTTTCTTGAATTCACCAATTGGATACATAATACCGAAATTTCATTCAAGAAATTATGAAAAATTGTAAGTAACTAACAAACTCTTTCCTGAATTTGCCTCTTGGATATACAATACAGAAAATACATTACAGAAATTATGAAAAAACTGAAAATAAGTAAAAGCTCTTTCTTGAATTCACCTCATAGATACACAATACAGAAATTCAATTCAAAAAATTATGAAAAAATTGTAATCAAGTATCAAACTCCTTCTTGAATTCGCCTCTTGGATACACAATACAGACATTTCATTCAAGAAATTAAGAAAAAATTGTAAGTAAATAACAAACATTTTCTTGAATTCACCTCTTGGATTCACAATACAGAAATTTCATTCAAGAAATTATGAAAAAATTGTAAGTAACTAACAAACGCTTTCTTGAATTCGCCTCTTGGATACACAATACAGAAATTTTATTCAAGAAATTATGAGAATTTGTTAGTAAGTAACAAATCCTTTCTTGAATTCTCCTCTTGGACACACAACACGAAATTTTCTTCTAGGAATTTATGAGAAAATTGTAAGTAAGTAACCAACTCTTTCTTGAATTCACCTCTTGGATACACAACATGGAAATTTCATTCATGAAATTATGAAAAATTGTAAGTAAGTAACAAACTCTTTCTTGAATTCGACTCTGGGATACACAATACAGAAATTTCGTTCAAGAAATTATGAAAAATTGTAAGTAAGTAACAAACTCTTTCTTGAATTCACCTCTTGGATACACAATGCAGAAATTTCTTCTCTAACATGCTGAATCTGAAAGTGTAATTTTCATGGAGGTTCTTTGACGTTTTAGGGTTAATTTACACTAGGCTACGTGTGCACGCACGTACAATTTACTTCACAATTTAATAATACTTACTTACAACTTTTCATAATTTCTTGAATGAAATTTCTGTATTGTGTATCCAAGAGTCGAATTCAAGAAAGAGTTTGTTACTTACAACTTTTTCATAATTTCTTGAATGAAATTTGTGTTTTGTGTATCCAAGAAGTGAATTCAAGAAAGTGTTTGTTACTTGATTACAATATTTCATAAGTTCTTGAATGAAATTTCTGTGCTGTGCATCCAAAAGGTGAATTCAAGAAAGAATTAATTACTTACTTACAATTTTCGCATAATTTCTTGAAATAAATTTCTGTACTGTGTATCCAACAGGTGAATTCAAAAAAGAGTTTGTTACTTATTTACAATTTTTTTACAATTTCTTGAATGAAATTTTTGTATTCTGTATCCAACTGGTGAATTAAAGAAGGAGTTTGCTACTTACTTACAATTTTTCATAATTCCTTGAATGAAATTTTTATATTGTTTATACAAGAGGTGAATTCAAAAAAGACTCTGTTACTTAATTACAATTTTTCATAATTTTTTGAACGAAATTTCTGTATTGTTTATCTAAGAGGTGAATTCAAGAAAGAGTTTGTTACTTACATACAATTTTTCATAATTTGTTGAATAAAATTTCCATATTGTGTATCCATAAGGTGAATTCAAGAAAGATTTTGTTTCTTAATTACAATTTTTTTTATAATTTCTGTAACAAAATTTCTGTATTGTGTATCCAAGTGGTGACTTCAAGAAAGAGTTGGTTCTTTACTTACAATTTTTCATAATTTCTTGAATGAAATTTCTGCATTGTGTATCCAAGAGGTGAATTCAATAAAGTGTTTGTTACTTACTTACAATTTTTTCGTAATTTCTTGAATGAAATTACCTTATTGTGTATCTAAGAGGT
This sequence comes from Artemia sp. Kazakhstan ARC1039, assembly GCA_029168905.1. NCBI lineage: Eukaryota > Metazoa > Arthropoda > Branchiopoda > Anostraca > Artemiidae > Artemia > Artemia sp. Kazakhstan ARC1039. The sequence continues at coordinate 14,637 of JAQQPU010013613.1, read as the reverse complement.
GAATTCAAGAAAGAGTATGTTACTTATTTACAATTTCTCATAATTTCTTGAATGTAATTACCTTATTGTGTATCCAAGAGGTGAATTCAAGAACGAGTTTGTTATTTACTTACAATATTTCCATAATTTCTTGAATAAAATTTCTATATTGTGTATTCAAGAGGTGAATTCAAGAAAGAGTTTGTTACTTACTTCGTTTTTTTTCTTAATTCCTTGAATAAATTTCTATATTGTGTATTCAAGAGGTGAATGGAAGAAAGAGTTTGTTACTTACTTACAATTTTTCATAATTTCTCGAATGAAATGTCTCTATTGTGTATCCAAGAGGCGAAATCAAGAAAGAGTTTTTTACTTACTTACAATTTTTTCATAATTTCTCGAATGAAATTTCTGTATTGTGCATCCAAGAGGTGAATTCAAGAAAGAGTTTGTTACTTACTTACAATTTTTTCATAGTTTCTTGATTGAAATTTTGGTATTGTGTATCCAAGAGGTGAATTCAAGAAACAGTTGGCTACTTACTTAGAATTTTTTCGCTATTTCTTGAATGAAATTTCTGTATTGTGTATCCTGGAGTTGAATTCACGAAGCAGTTTGCTACTTACTTACAATTTTTTCATAATTTCTTGGATGAAATTTATGTATTATGTATCCAAGAGGCAAATTCAAGAAAGAGTTTGATACTTACGTACAATTTTTTCATAGTTTCTTGAATAAAATTTCTGTATTTTGTATCCATGAGGTGAATTCAAGAAAGAGTTTGTTGCTTACTTACAATTTTTTCATAATTTCTTGAATGAAATTTCTGTTTTGTATATCCAAGAGGCAAATTCAGGAAAGAATTTGTTAGTTACTGGCAAGTTTTTCATAATTTCTTGAATAAAATTTCGGTATTGCGTATCCCAGTGGTGAATTCAAGAAAGAGTTTGTTACTTACTTACAATTTTTCATAATTTCATGAATGAAATTTCCGTGTTTTGCATCCAAGAGGTGAATTCAAGAAAGAGTTGGTTACTTACCTACAATTTTCTCATAATTTCCTGGATGAAATTTCCGTGTTGTGTGTCCAAGAGGCAAATTCAAGAAAGAGTTTGTTACTTACTTACAATTTTTCATAATTTCTTGAATGAAATTTCTGTATTGTGCATCCAAGAGGCGAATTCCAGAAAGAGTTTGTTGCTTACTTACAATTTTTTCATAGTTTCTTGAATGAAATATCTGTATTGTGCATCCAAGAGGCGAACCGAGGAAAGACTTTGATACTTACTTACAATTTTTTCTTAATTTTTTTAATAGAATTTCTGTATTGTGTATCCAAGAAGGAAATTCAAGAAAGAGTTTGTTGCTTACTTACAATTTTTTCATAATTTCTTGACTGAAATTTCTGTATTGTATATACAAGAGGCAAACCGAGGAAAGATTTTGTTAGTTACTTACAATTTTTCATAATTTCCTGAATGTAATTTCGGTATTGTGTATCCAAGTGGTGAATTCAAGAAAGAGTTAGTTACTTACTTAGAATTTTTTCATAATTTCTTGAATGAAATTTCTGTATTGTGTATCCAAGAGGTGAATTCAAAAAAGAGTTGGTTACAATTTTCATGATTTCTTGAATGAATTTTCTGCATTGTGTATCCAAGAGGTGAATTCAAAAAAGAGTTTGTTATGAACTTACAATTTTTCATAATTTCTCGAATGAAATTTCTGTATTGTGCATACAAGAGGTGAATTCAAGAAAGAGTTTGTTACTTACTTACAATTTTTTCATAGTTTCTTGATTGAAGTTTCTGTATTGTGTATCCAAGGGGTGAATTCAAGAAACAGTTAATTACTTACTTACAACTTTTTCGCTATTTCTTGAATGAAATTTCTGTGTTGTGTATCCTGGACTTGAATTCAAGAAGTAGTTTGCTACTTACTTACATTTTTTTCAAAATTTCTTGAATGAAATTTCTGTATTGTGTATCCAAGAGGCGAATTCAAGAAAGAGTTTGATACTTACTTACAATGTTGTATATACTTATTGTGTAAGAGTTTGATACTTACTGTTTTGTATATCCAAGAGGCAAATTCAGGAAAGAGTTTGTTAGTTCCTTACAAGTTTTTTATAATTTCTTGAATAAAATTTCGGTATTGCGTATCCAAGTTGTGAATTCAAGAAAGATTTTGTTACTTACTTACAAGTTTCTCATAATTTCATGGATGAAATTTCCGTGTTGTGTGTCCAAGAGGCAAATTCAAGAAAAGGTTTGTTACTTACTTACAATTTTTCATAATTTCTTGAATGAAATTTCTGTATTTTGTATCCAAGAGGCGAATTCAAGAATGAGTTTGTTACTTACTTACGATTTGTTCATAATTTCTTGAATGACATTTCTGTATTGTGTATCCAAGAGGTGAATTAAAGAAAATATTTGTTATGACTTTATTAAAAATCAAATACTATTGACTAAACCAGACGTATTTTAAACATGGATGTTCCTGTTTCTGAAAACTGAAAACTCTCTCTGCCTATGCGTCTGGGCGGGGTTTTTGCTTGTCGGTGAAGATTTTCGAGTTAAAAAATTCAGCTCATCTCTCTCTCTCTCAGACTTTGATAAAAATTCGTTTAAACTATCTCATTTTCTAATATATCCGCTATGAGCCTGTTAGTAGTAGTATCTATAGTTCTAAAAAATTCTTTTCTTACATCTCCATCTTTTTAATAGATATTCGAAACGTTTGACTTCTAGTATACCCTAAAAATAATGGGAACATATCAAAGTAATGAATAAAATATTTTCATTGAAATAATGACATAGAGAATATTAACATTAAAAAAATATGTTGCATACATTATTATACATTATTAAATGTCATTGAACAACTTTGGACATTTTGAATCTGTTCCATAAAGTACTTAATCATGTTTCTCTCTTGATGCTGTAGCTATTGTCTTCTGTTAGTTCGTAATCAGTAGAATCATTATTCCATTTTGTATCATAGACTATTTTTTTACTGGGGTGTAACCTAAATGTTCAATATACATTTCGTCTCTGCTATTATTAGTTTCATTGACTATATGATCAATAGTAGTAATAACGTTTGTTGGCACTATGTTTTTCATGGATTCATCTTTATATTCCTTAGTAATATTTTCTGCCAATGCCCTTTTTATTTTCACCAATCTTACTGTCTATTACCACATTATTTTTACAAAGATAGCAGTTCCTGCACGTAGACAATATATTATTTATGATATTAGTAGAAGATTATGTCTGTCTTCTTTGGATCTTCCGTTGAATGCTAATACGCGAAAGCTGACGATGGGGTGTAACACTTGGTAGCATGTTACCACATGCACTAGCAAGAAGAAGCACCTTTTCATAAACTATTGTTTTTATGTTGGCATTCTCTTTGAGTGCAATCATCTCCGGAGATCTCAGTCTCGCATATCCACCATCATAAGAGATGAATTATTTTGGTACTCCAAAGAAATTTAATTCCTTACTGTCATGACAATGCACGCATACATTTCCAATAGTGCTACCACTTGTACTTGTTTCATAGTTCAAATACTTCTCCTTGTCAATGTGAGCACACTTTCTTAAAATACTTCATCTTCACTTTTTTAAAGATACGACTTATATATTTATCTTTCCACTTTACAATGATTAATGACCAAAAACATGCAATAAATTAGGTATTGTCGATAACCTGCCATAGAGTACCACTAAGAAAGCTGCGTCGTGTCTACGAGCAAGCATAGAGTACGATTGGTACAGCCGCAAGCATATTTTATCTCATTTTAAGATTTATAAAAAAAAAATTCCAAGTCCAAAAAGCAAAATGAGTATTTTGAAAAAGAAGGGTATTGGAATGTATCCAATGAGCCCTTGGATCATCCCCCACCTCCCTAAAAAGTATTAAAGTTTTCATAATTCGCCTAAATTGTTTAATATTTTCACCAGCTAATTTTGAAAAACAAGGGCATAGGAATATACCCAATGAGCTCTTTGATCACTCCAAACCCCCCCAAAATATTAAAGTTTTCATAAGTCACCTACATTGTTTAATATCTCCAATAGCTAATTTTGAAAAATACGGACATACGAATGTACTCAATGAGCCCTTGAATAATCTCCCACGCCCCTAAAAAATATTAAAGTTTTTATAAGTCACCTGCATTGCTTAATATTTCCACAAGCGAATTTTGAAAAAGAAGGGCATAAGAATGTATCCAATGAGCCCTTGAATCATCTCCCACCTCTCTAAAAAATATCAAAGTTTTCATAAGTCGCCTGCATTGTTTAATATTTCCACAAGCTAATTTTGAAAAAGAAGGGGATTAAATGTACCCAATGAGCCCTTGAATCATCCCCCACCTCCCTAAAAAATAATTAGGTTTTCATAAGTCACCTAAGAAGTAAAGCCAAGTTAAGTCACAAAATCTTCTTGACATCGCTAACCGTTTCCATAGATTGATATCAGTGATGTTATTCTAACATTTATACTAAGTTGCCTAAGACTTATCATCCTCTAAGACTTACCTTAACTGGTACGCACTTTTAACTCTTTTATTCCCCTTTATACAACCCAATTAAAAATATGAATATTATCGAGCTTTGTTTCGCCCCTATGAAAATGATATAGCTTTTTACCATTATTAGATACCGCTAATAATGTAAGCAATTCTGGATGAGATGCAAAAATATACCCAATGAGACTTTGGATCATCCCCCACCTCCCCAAAAAAAAATATTACAGTTTTTATAAGTCGCCTACATTGTTTAATATTTCCACTAGCTAATTTTGAAAAAGAAAGGCATAAGAATGTACCCAATGAGCCCTTGAATCATCCCCCACCTCCCTAAAAAAATTAAAATTTTCATAAGTCACCTAAGAAGTAAAGCCAAGTTAAGTCATATAATCTTCTTGACATCGCTAACCGTTTCCATAGATTGATACCAGTGATGTTATTCTAAAATTTATGTCAAGTTGCCTAAGACTTATCATCCTCTCAGACTTACCTTACCTGGTACGCACTTTTAACTCTTTTATTCCCTTCATACAATCCAATTAAAAATATGAATGTTATCGAGCTTTGTTTCACCACCATGAAAATTTTATAAATTTTTTATCAATAGATACCGCTAATAATGCAATTAATTCTGGACGACAAGCAAAACTGTACCCAATAAGGGCTTGGATCTTCCCCAACCTCCCCAAAAAAATAATAAAATTTTCTTAAGTCGTCTACATTGTTTAATATTTCCACTAGCTAATTTTGAAAAAAAAAGAAGGGCGAAAGAACGTACCCAATGAGCCCTTGAATCATCCCCCACCTGCCTGAAAAATATTAAAGTTTTCATAAGTTATCTAAGAAGTAAAGCCAAGTTAAGTCACAAAATTTTCTTGACATCGCTAACCGTTTCCATAGATTGATACCAGTGATGTTATTCTAACATTTATGTCAAGTTGCCTAAGACTTGTCATTCTTTCAGACTTACCTTAACTGGTACGTACTTTTAACTCTTTTATCCCCTTCATACAATCCAATTAAAAATACGAATGTTATCTAGCTTTGTTTCACCCCTATGCAAATGATATAACTTTTTATCATTATTAGGTACCGCTAATAATGCAATCAATTCTGGACGAGATGCAAAAACAACTTATACGGTTGGAGACATAACAAAAACAGATAACGCATAGGTTGATTTTGACAACGTCCTATTGCATAAATTCAAGGTAAATTCATTGGAGGTCAAGTGATGTCACCTCGTCCTGGAATGCATAGTTCGAGATGCATATAGAATTAGGCTTGTGATCTTGTACTAGTAGTATTCTAGCCCTCTGATTGGCCTAAAAATAGGCTTTTGATCTTTTACTAGTCTGAGTCAGACCCCCCTCCCTTCATATGCCGGCCTCAGGCTGTTTCTTGCCGCAGTGATTTTTTAGTATTATACTACTAACTGCTAACATTGTAGTTAACAACTAAATTTGTTGGCTTATGGGCCAACATCTTAAAACAAATATGAGAAGAAACCATCTGGCACTCCCCTAGAAGTTTCAACTTTATCCCCTAAGCCATTCCCAGGATATTGTAGATACACTGTTTTGATGACCTGACAACAGGTCATCTTTTCATTTACCTCGCTACTTAACCACATATTATAGATCCAATAAAGGCTTACAGTGCAAAAATATTTAGGTGATTGGAGAAAAAACTACTCATCCCCCTATCCCTCCTCTTCCCTCTCTCCTCAAGTCATAACATGAGATCAACTTGGCCCCCTGGCATTTTCAGGAAGTTTCTGCTTTATATCCCAAGCCATTCTAGAAATATTGTATATACGCTATTTTGACAACCTTGTTCAACATAGTGTCTTTTGATTTATCTCATTAATTTGACGCTGGAAAATTGTAATTCCTACAGGGATGTGTAAGGCGAAAAGGAATTGCTGAATCGGAGACAAACTATCTTTAGCCTCCTCCCCTTCAAAAAAAAATTTAAAGTCCCTCTCCTCCCTTCTCTTAGACAGCCTGAAAGTTTAAACACCATCCCCCAAGCCGTATATACATAGAAATATAATACATAAAATTTTCTCTTTCCATCTGACTAAAACATTTTTTAAAAAGCAAATATTAATAATGAAAATCTCCTGCTAAAATCCTGAGAAACCCTTCCTTTTCTACATTCTCTATTTTACACCTGAACATGAGTAGCCTTTAGTTTATGTTCCGTTTCTAGGCTACCACTCAAGGTCAATGCAAATTAATACTGCATGGTACAATAATGATTTTGCCTCAAAATTATAGATAAATAAGAGGACATCGGTTACAATAAGGAATAAAAAAAAAATCTGGCACCTAAAAAAGGCTAAGAATAGTTTAGATTAGACCATTGTTGCAGCAGTAGCTAGTGAAAAGTGAACCCCGGACCATAGTAACCAAAAGTTTGAAAACAAGTTTGGAAAAAAAAAATATCTAGTGAGAATAAGTACTATTTGTAGCCGATTAAGGAGTGGTAACTGTTATTTCGAGCAATCTTAATAGTATAATGGCATTGCGAAAGCTAATTGATAAGGAATTTCGAAAATGAGGATATAATAAAATCTGGATAATAAAAATAAATAAATGATGATAAATAAAAAATCTGGCATCTAAAAGAGGCTAAGAATAGTTTAGATTAGACCATTGTTGCAGCGGTAGCTAGTGAAAAGTGAACCACGGAAAATAGTAGCCAAAAGTTTAAAAATAAGTTTTGAAAAAAAAACCATCTAGTGAGAAAAAGTACTATTTGTAAACGATTCAGAAATCGTAACTGTTATTTCAAGCAATCTTAATAGGATTAAATTAAAAAAAAAGTTTTTTTTTATCTGAAAGTAAGGAGCGACATTAAAACTTAAAACGAACAGAAATTATTCCGTATATGAAAGGGGCTGTCCCCTCCTCAACGCCTCGCTCTTCACGCTAAAGTTTTTTATTGTTTAAAAAAATGAAGTTGCGAGACAGAGTCCAACTTTAGCGTAAAGAGCGAGGCGTTGAGGAGGAGACAGCCCTTTTCATATACGGAATAATTTCTGTTCATTTTAAGTTTTAATGTCTCTCCTTACTTTCAGTTAAAAAAAATTTGTTTTTTTTATTTAATTTCTGAACGTTTTTGGATTAATGCAGCCTTGGCTTTGGCTCACCATACATGAATAATTAAAACGAAATTTGCAGATTAATTTTACTTTTTTGGCTAAATGGCTTTCTCGAAATTTTTTTTGTTCTGACGTAACTTGTGAATTAAGTTACGCAACGAACTTCTATATTCGTATGTTTTATAACGTATATTAGGGAGTTTGCCCCCTAGTCGATACCTTGCTCTTTACGCTAAGTTCGAATTTTGTTCGAATCACAAACCCCTGAAACACAATGGCCGGTTAATTAGAATAGATAGCTCTTTTGAAAATACTAAAAAAAACTTTAGCGAAAAGGGCGAGGTACTGATTAGGGTGAGAACCCCCTCATATACATAATAATTTCTGTTTGTTTTAAGTTCTAATGTTGTTCCTTACTTTCAGTTGAAAAAACTAGTTTTTTTTTAATTTCTGATCGGTTTTTAAATAATGCTTGGAAATCCGGCACCCCCTCCATAGAAATGTCCCTTCCCCCAAGGAAACATCCTCCATGGAAGGATCCTCCCCCATAACCCCCTCCTATGACACCCCCCCTCAGAAAAAATCCCTCCTGAAACGTCTTTATACTTCCCATTAACCAATATTATATGTAAACAATGGGCAAAGTTCATAACTTCCAGCCCTTCCCCCGGGCACTGTGGGGGATTAAGTCATCCTTAAAGACATATTTATTAGATTTTCGACTATGCTGAACAAAATGGCTACCTCAAAATTTTGATTGGATGACTTTGGGAAAAAATGAGCGTGGGAGGGGGCCAAGTTGCCCTCCAATTTTTTTGTCACTTAAAAAGGGCATAGAACTTTTAATTTCCGTTCAAATGAGCCCTCTTACGATATTCTAGGACAACTTGATCCATACAATCACCCTTGGAAAAAAAAATAAAAAAATAATAAACACGCATCCGTGATCTTTCTTCTGACAAAAAATACAAAATTCCACATTTTTGCAGATAGGAGCTTCAAACTTCCACAGTAGGGTTTTCTTATACAAGGAATCCAATGGTGCGATTTTCATTAAATTTCTATGGCATTTTGAGGGTGTTTACCCTTTTTTTCTAAAATGAGGCAAATTTTCTCAGGCGCGTAACTTTTGATGGAGAAAACTAAACTTAAAAAAAATTATATATTTGAAACCAACATAAAATTCTGATTCTATTGATGTATCTATGGGTATCAAAATTCCGGTTTTTAGAGTTTCGGTTACTATTGAGCCGGGTCGCTCCTTACTAACAGTTCGTTACCACGAACTGTTTGATAATTGTATTGCAAAAGCTAATTGGTAAGGCATTTTGAAAATGACGATATAATAAAATATGGATAATAAAAATAAATAAATGAGGATAAATAAAAAATTCGACACCTAAAAGAGGTAAAGAACAGTTTGGATTAGATCATTGTTGCAGCGGTAGCTACTGAAAAGTGAACCACAGACCATAGTCACCAAAAGTTTAAAAACAAGTTAAAAAAAAATCTAGTGAGAAAAAGTACTATCTAGTGAGAATTTGTAGCCGATTCAGGAATGGTAACTGTTATTTCCAGCAATCTTAATAGCATAATTGTATTGTGAAAACAAATTGATAAGGAATTTCGGAAATGAGTATGAAACCCCTTGAAAAAGGCGTTGGATCGAAATGGAAATATGTCATTGGATTTGCATGGTCAAGAACCCATTAAATAATTATCACAGACCCCCTTCCACCTTGAAAAACAAGGATAATCAATTTTATGCAAGGGAAGAATTGACATCTTTTTTTTTTCTTCGCCACTAGCGGGGCAACGGAATATCATAGAGAACTGTTTTAGAAATTTTTTATAGCTAATTTTAGTATCTACGATCTTTTTATAAATTCGACTTGATGAAATAACCAGAAGTGCCATAAGGCGCCCGATATCAGTGCTTCCGCTGCCATTTCTGGAGTGAAAAGGTAACATCCTAATGTCTATGGTCGGAAATCCTTAACCTGATATTTACATTCTCCTCTTTGTATGCTCCCCCAGCCCTCTTAATAAGTTCCATAAATTGGCTGCTAACTAGCAGGCTACTGCAATATAGTAACAGATGTGTAACGGCTGAATTTAAAATTATTGATCATGTTCACTTGGTCACCGGGACACTTAAATTATAAGATAGCCCATCGATTTATCAAGGTTTAAGTCTTTAAAAAGGAGGCTGTGGTTCCCCCCCCCACCCCATCTTAAAATATGGTTCTACAGTATACGGATCAAGCCATGTAATTACTGTTATAAAGTATAATTAAAATATATGGCGTGACTGCACATTTATCCCTCTGGGGGTATGGGGGTAAAGGGAAGCAATCTGCCTTTGGGATTGAAACAACTAACTTTTTATAATTGTTGTAAAGTAAATTTGAGAGTTTTGCTAGACTACCTACAAATATACCTTTTTGTTTAACCTTTGCTATTTTACAAATACTGGAAAATACCAAGAATCAGTTTTTTTTCAGCAAGCATCGAGTGTACTATTTTGCATAGTGATTAATACAAAGAACAAATAGACCCTTTGGAAAGTTTGATTTATCTCCCTGCTTTGGACAGCAGTAGGCCTATGTACTACGACATATAGTACAATCCATAACTACATACAGCGAAATTACCAAACGCGGATCCTGGGTGCCGGGGGAACCCCCTCCCCCAGATTTTTCTGGCGCCCTCATTCCTTGTTTTTTCTCTTTTTTACTCTTTTTAAAAAAAATTATCAATTTGGTCAATTATTGGCACCTCTGTTACATCGAGCCCCTCCGAGATTTTGCTTATTGGCGCTTTTCACACTGCCTTCCCCCTAGATCCGCCCTTGGAAATTACAAATATTATCTCCTGGAATCGGCTTGAAAGGGCCGTCCCCATCGATTGGAAATAGTTCCTTAAATTACACTTTTTTGTGTTTTCAAACCCCAGAAGAAATGCTGCATTTTGCCAATTCCCCAAACAGACTCATCTCAGTTAGAAATCTTGTTTTGAGAGAGCTACATATTTCAACAAGTCTCCAACAACTCTTTGAAAGAATGCACAGAAAAACTTTTTTGTCCAGGGGAATGACTCGGCAAGATAATATAAACGACTATAAATTATATCGTCAAGATAAGATAAAGGACTGTAAATTATATTTCAAGACTGTTTCATTTAGACATGAACATAGACGTAGTTTTATTTTATAAAACAAATGTTTAGCAAAGCTATGTTGTTTACCGTTAAAATGAAATCGGATAACACGACCGTTACAACACAACAAAATTGTTTTTTTCCTTATTGTACTTATTATGCTTATTTCTGATGATAACTTTGTCGGTCATAAAGGTCATCAAAAAAAGAAACTAAGAATAGGGCCATGACCGTTTCCAGAGGGTTTAAGGGGTTTGTACCCCAACCTTCTGAAATGTTTGTCCCTCTCGCAGAAACTTAACAAAAATGCATATAAACATATTTTCTATGCGTTTTTTGAAGTTTGAAGTACCCCCCCCCCCCCCCCAACAAAAATCCATGATACACCCTTGAATAGAGCATTCTATTAGTTCGGAACTTCGGCAGGTCGACTTTGCAAATTGATCTCGCCCCACTCAGAGGGACGTCCAGACTGTCCAGAGTGAAAGCTAGTGTTTCCAGTGTTTTCTACTTAGCAGTAACCATTCTTTACCAAACTTCTGAGTAAGATATTTTCTCCTGGTATTGGGTAGTGGTAATTATCTATTTCCAGTTTGCTTTCATAATTTGTGACCTTTATTTTACCGTTTGTCAAATAGTTCACAGTAACAAATTGTAGGTAAAGAGCGACCGGGGATAGTAAACAAAACTCTAAAATATGAAATATAAAATTAAATAAAAATCCAAAGAATTCGTTTTCTATTTTGATTCCAAGTATATAAATTCATTAAGTTTAAAGTAACCGATATAATGCTATTATTCTCAGAAAGTGTGCATAGTTTAAGAAAAAGGACACACAAGAGGAACGCATGAGTTTACCGAAATGAAAGGCAAGGATGTGCCCAGGGGGGGGGGGGGTAGAGAGTTTGACCCCTTCCCCTGAAATGTTTGTCTGACTCGTAAAAACGTAACAAAAATGGATATAAACAAATTTTTGGGTCCGTTTTTTTAGTTGTTTTGTGTGTGAACCCCCCTCCCACCGAAGAAACATCCTTGAGTAAAACACCACCACCCCTCCGAAAAAATCTTGGGTACGGCCCTGTGGAAGGACATGCAATCTGCATCGCAGCTATACAATGACTTGGGGGTTTTATGCCTCTCTAGGTACTTATGCCTCGGGACAAGCTAATATACAATTTTGGAATACCATGTATGCACGTATCACCAAGGTGTATCCATGATTTTTGTTCGGGGATGTTTTTTTTTCGGGAATGGGGGTTCAAAAAAACTTTTTAAAACGCATCAGAAAAAATTATAAGCCTTTTGTTACGTTTTTATGAGCTGGACAAAGTTTTGGGGGTAGGTCAAATCCCCTAGCTCGCTCCTCAATACAGCCTTGTGTAGCACATCAGATTAGCTTTGATTTGCCACCAGATATCACAGGGCTCATGTCACTGACCTACTTGGCCTATTTACGCATCCAGCCCATAGATTACAATGTAATAAACTATTGTCTCTCTATGACATGACCATATGTTTTAGTAGCTGTTTTGATTTGCAAAACTCATTTATTGCTCTTTCACTAACAGACAAATTAATCAAGTTTCTTCTACGGAAATTACTTTTCCTAACTTGTTAGCAGCAATGTGTATGACAGTCCTTCAAAGTTAAAAAAGAGCAATAAAAAAGAAGTTATGAAATGCATGTTCAATTCTTAGGGTCAGCGTAGAGATTTTTCTTTTAAGAGCCTTAAGAGGATAAATGCATCCTCAGAATTATAGGAGTGGGAAATAGAAAATAAATTGGTTTTAATTGCCTCAAAACTTTGGAGCAAGAGACATAACATTTATGGATTATTTGGTGGACTACAGAACAATAACGTATGTCGAACCGTACTACATATGGCTAATACGGGGACATGCCCTAGTGCTGGCCTTGGCCCTTCTTTTGGGGGAATACTACCAAAAAAGTATTAAATCAGAAATAATCCCTCGACCCATTCCGAGAAAAAAATCTCGGATACAGCCCTGCCTATTTGTAAAATTGGCAATTTGCAATATTTACGGACCTTGTACCAGGGGTTGTGGGGGCCAATGACCGTTCCAAATTGTGCATCTGATGTTTTGGGGATTATAGCGAGACGTGCAGCAAAGAAGACCACAGAAGAGGGGCTCGCCACTCTCTAATCACTTCCTAATCTTAAAACGGGGACAGAAATCTTCCAATCAAATGAGCCCCCAAGTTTCAAAATTACTCCTTTCACACGAAGGAGCGGGAGGAAAGAGACGAATAAAAATATTGAAGGCAAAAGGTTCTTTACTAAGGCAACGCTAGAGCGTTGCTTTTGATACATTATTGTCTCCACAACAAGAGGAAAAGCGGAACCACATTTATTTGTGGTTAATTTTTTCTTTTTTCAGTGGAATTTTCCAGTGCAATTCAACTGATTTTTAAATAATTGTCGTTTTCGTAATAAGGGAGGAGGCAAAACCACATCTGTGTGTGGGTATTTCTTTGCCTTTGAGTTTGATATGTTAGTCAAGCTCACATGTGGTCGTCTGAAACAATAAAACTACTTTTACGTTTCGTTGAAACGTTGGATTTCAGAAAATGTAACCTGAAGTTATGCCCCAAACTATATAATTATTTTCCTAAGCCTCAACAAAAAAAAAATGCCAAATGATATTTTTCCTAGCCTTAGGTCAGATGCTTTTTGCAGGAAACAACATGTGTACTTGCGATTAGGCTAACTCAACTATAAAAGTCTTTCCATCGTCAATTCTTTTCAAGTTCCTTTATTTTATATTTTTTCCTTTCCCCTTAACACATTTGTCACCATTCTCAATGCCCAAATTCTCAAATCGCCATCCCCAGTTCTTTAATAAGAAGAAAAAGAAAAAAATGTAGATAGAAAAACTTCTGTATACATTTTCTTCTTTTTCTCTAAATAAATTTTGAGCTATTTGTTGATGTTACGCAACCATGTAATTATGTAAGTTTCTTTTTACCACAATGAATGTTTGCTATAGTGTAAACAAAGAAATTAGTTCTCGGGATATTATCCATAGCCGAAGGAGAATGACAAACTGTAAAGACTGTGCCTGGAAAATCCCATGAAAGAAAGGCTTGACCTTATACATTTATTCAGGTACTCATAGAAGAACTTATAGAATGGAGAGGTTTAAACAAAGCAGAGAGCTTCAGACACCCTTCTTCAAAATCTTCAGGTATAACACACTTGGAATAAAAATAAATTTATTATAAAACCAACAAAGCTATACAACACAGCATTCCATAGTACACATTACAATATCTTAACACAAATATTAGTCATCTCTCCCCTCCCAAAAACCAACACCACAGAAAAAAAAATCCCAACTTATACTGCCCTCCTTTCTTTACTGAGTTATTAATATACTTATAAAAACAAAAGAATGCTCTTTTTTAAGTCGTTTGCAGGATCCCGGGGAACTCAAGGGCGTCTCCTTCAAAAATATTCCTTCGTTTATCGGGAATGTTTGGCACCCTGCCAAATTTACATCTGGACCAAGAACAATTCGTGTCTTAGCTGAGGCTAGTCTTTTTCTTTCTTTTTTTTTTTTTGTTTGTTTATTTGTTGTTTTTTTTTTGTTTTTTTTTTACTAATTTTCAATGGTAGACAATACGCTTGAATGTGAAACCAGGTCCCTAATATCTCAGATGGTGAACCTTTAATTTAAAATAATAATCTAAGTCGAAGACATTCTTATTCAGGACATGAGGACATAATAAATTATTTATTTCGAATATAGGGGAGGAGAAAGTTGGAGTTCATTTTCCACATAGATACTTATCCCAGACAAAATATATCCCAGGCCCCCTCTATATATTA
>JAQQPU010013612.1:6041-17796 GCA_029168905.1 Artemia sp. Kazakhstan ARC1039 | reverse complement strand
CTATACTTTCACAGCAAGCATACTATACGTAATCAACACGCATCCTTGAGCTGCCTTCTGGCATAAATAGCAAAATTCCACATTTTATATATAGGAGCTTGAAATTTCAACAGTAGGCTTCTCAGGTACGCTGAATCTGAGGATGTGATTTTCATCAAAATTCCTTGAATTTTAGGGGGCGTTTTCCCCTTTTTTCAAAAATCAGGCAAATTTTCTCAGGTTTGTAATTTGAAGGGTAACACTAAACTTGATGAATCTTGTATATTTGGAATCAGCATAATAAGCTGATTCTTTTTATGCATCTATTGATATTAAAATTCCGTTTTTTAGAGTTTTGGTTACTATTGAGCCGAGTCGCTCCCCTCATTCCGTTATGAAAGGGGCTGTCCCCTCTTCAATGCCACACTCTTTACGCTAATGTTTTTATTGGTTTAAAAAGTAGAGTTGTAACCAAGAGTCAAACTTTAGCGTAAAGAGCGAAGCATTGAGGAGGGGATAGCCTCTTTCATAATTTTTGTTCGTTTTAAGTTTTAACATCGCTCCTTATTTTCAGTTAAAAAATTAATTTTTTTATTTAATTTCTGAACGTCTTTTAACTATTGCAGGCTCGAATTTGGCTTACCGTACATGAAAAATTAAAATGAAAATTGCATATTAACTTTCGTCGATTTATTCTGTATATGAAGGATTGCCCCCTCCTCAATACTTTGCTCTTTACGCTAAAGCTGTTAGCACTTTTAAAAAGGCTTCCTGTTCCAACTAAACGGCCCCCGTGTTTCAGTAGCCGCTCTTAAAAAAATGGAACAGTCAAACTTTAGCGCAAAGAGCAAGGTATAGAGGAAGGGGCAACCCTTTATGTATGGAATAATTCATATTGCCAACTCTTATTGGTTGTTGGAGAGGGATTCTAATTTGAGAGACAATCTCATCTTTTTGACATACTTTGTGTTTACCCAAAATGAAGAATATACAAGTTTAATGTTACGATTATTCGTACAACAAAAATGTTGAATTTTTTGGCAAGTGCAAACATAAAGCTTTTCTGGATATTTGTACAGTATATAAAACAAAACCCTTTTTTTCGGGGTTGGTTTTGTGTTTTCAGTAAAGAACTAATTTTGTATGATCCTATAAACGTATGGAAATTTCGTCGATCACTCTGCTTCCACTAATTTTGAAGCCCAATTTTTTGTTGGTTTGAAGTTGCAATTTCGCTCTTCACTTCCGTCGGATTTTTTTTATTATTATTATTAACCTATTATTATTATTAATATGGAGAATGAGCTACATAATAAGATTTGGTCCAAGCACAAAAGTAGTCGCAGGGTTTTCCAATGGAATGGGGGATAGTGATTTTGCACTAGATTTTGTTTTTACAAAAAAGTTTTATGATTTAGTTCATTCAAAAAAAAAATCACCTTTACCTACTTTCTCGTCAGGGAGGGGGTGGGGGTAACTATTAAACTGGAGTTTTTAACAAAACCAGCTATATATCTTCTTTAAAACTTTGCTCTTTTTTCTGTGTAAAGTAAGTTGATTCGGTAACTCCGAAAGCCAAACTCTACAAACATATTTTTACAATCTCAATTTCTTATTAAATCTACCGCAAAGTACATTTTGGATGGTGTGTTTTCGAAATATCTTTAAAAATAATTGAAGGCATCCACAGGCATGGGTATTATGGATTGTGTAGACATAACTGTTACTATTGGTATTACATTGGTTTCGTATGGGGGGGGGGTCGGATCAGGGGCATCAGGGGCATCGGATCAGGGGGGGGGGCGGATCATATATGTGAATATCGTATATAAATAAAAGCTTAGGAAGTTATGGGCCAATCTTTGGAATTCTCATTTCCAGGGCGGGAAGGACAAAATTTCCTTTTCTCGCACAGAGTAGGCCTAGTACCTGAGTCATTCAGATGACTATTAAAACAAAGCTTGAAAAGAAAGTAGTTCTAACACATATTTAAGGATTTTTCCAGTCCTACCCTTTTTATGGGACTTTGACATAGTGACATCTACTGTGCCAAAAGCCGACGTTATTAAAGTACCCAAACTTATTCATAATTCCTTATACCTGCGGTACTTTTTAATTTGTTGGGCTCCCAATCAGTGATACCAATTCTCAATTCAAAGAAATGTTTCACGTTCGGATACCCAACAAAGTCCTTCAGAAGTAGCTTAATACCATCTTTTAATTATAATCAAGAGTAGAATACATCATTTAAGAATGACTTCAATGCTGCTTTTGAGAGCAACCCCACAGCGTAACGAAATAAGTCAGGTGGTTAAACTGAATTCTATGCATATCAGTGGCGGCAGTGGTAGAAACTATCTTTGTGATTAGCTATAATATCAAATGCAATTAAACCTTAAGTAGTCCAACGAGGAATGGGTATTCCATCGCTTATGCTTGTTAATTTGTTTTTCCTTTTTCAGCGACCATTCTGCTGGCTTTGTGGGACATCATATCTCCTGCGGTTGTTTATTTTGTGGCTAATAATACTTGTGGCTCTTGTTTGTATTTTTATGCAAGTGAAAGTGCAAAAACACCAAATTTGTAGTGTTTTTTTAAGAATATAATCTATAGGAATTTATACTGAAAAACTATAGGCCTAGTGCAAAATTTGTCGACGGTCGTTTGTTCATTAGGTAGCTAAACTGTTGGAATGCCTGCAGTTCTAGTTGGATTACTCCTTAGTCAAATCTTCAGGCATGGAGTAGTTTAAAAATTATATAGTACATTTATTACATACTACACTTACATACATACTATCAAATAAATTTATTCCCTTTGGTTCCTTTTTTGATCTTACTACTTTATTTACCCTGTTAGTACTTTTATTGACCAATGTTAGAGGGGCATCCTCCCATGTGCGCATCATTTAAAATCAAGACTGAGACGTTTTATCAGATATTTTTCATACCGATATTTGAGGAAATCTTTTGTCTACTCTAAAGTTAATTCAATGGTACAAAATATTTCATTATTTAATAAAGTAACTTAGTAAAATAGTTCGTGATAACGAACTGTAAGAAGCGACTCGGCCCAATAGTAACCGCAACTCTAAAAAAGGGGGAATTTTGATAACAACTATTACATCGAAAGAATTGGTTTTTTATGTTTATTCCACATTCATAAAATTCAATAAGTTTAATTTTACCTATTAAAAGCTAAGAGCCTGAGAAAATTAATCTTATTTTCGAAAGAAGGGGGGAAATACCCCAAAAGATTCAAGTAATCTCAATGAAAATCACACCGTCAGATTCAGCATATCAGATATTCTCATTGCAACGGTTTTAAGCTCCTGTCCATAAAAAAAGAGGATTAATTGTTAAATTCTATATTTTTTTGTTAGAAGAAACATCACGAATGTGTGTTTATGTTTTTTTTTCAGGGGTAATCGTCTCAAACCAATGGTCCTAGAAGATCTGAAGGGGGCTCATTCAATTAAAAATCAAAAGTTCTAGTGCCCTTTCTAAGTAACTAAAAAGATTGAAGGATAACACATCCCCCTCTGGTGCCCATTTTACCCCTGGTTTTGAGAACCAGGTCAGATCTGAATGATCCGATCATGGTTTTGAGATTGCCATTTGATTTGGCACAGTTGAAAGTTCCAATTTGGTTCCCTTTGGGGATGACATGACCCAAACAGCAGCCTGGGGGAATGACTGTAAGTTATGTAATTTGTCTATTCTTACAAAAAGAATTTGTTATTCTGAATTGAAGAAATTTTCGGGTGAAATATCCTCCAGGGGATTTTCTCTAAGGGAACAATTTCTGTGTGGGGGGGAGGGAATTTTTCGGGGGCAATTTTCAAGGAGAAATTTGACATAGAGAGTGAGAAGCGGATTTTCTGGTATGGTTTGAGAAGTAGTCGAAAATTAAATTTGAAAAAAAACAAATTTTTCAAAGGAAAGTAAGAAACGACATTAAAACTTAAAACTAACAGAAATGATTCCGTATTGGGAGGGGGCTGTCTGTTCCTAATTCTTCGCTCTTTACGCTAAAATTTGACTCTTTATCGAAACTCTTTAAGAACGACTCCTGGAAGACAATGGCCGTTGAATTTGAATGAGAAGTATTAAAAAAAAAAAAACTTTAAGACTATAGTGTAAAGATCAGGGGTTGGGGAAGGGGAATCCCCCTCATATACGGAATATTCTTGTACGTTTTAAGCTTTAATATTACTCTTTACTTTCAGTTGACAAAATTAGTTGTTTTTTTGTCTATTTACCATTTGAACTACATCTGACAAACTTATCTTAGTAACAACGAAAGACTATTGATTAGCAAGTTGTTCGTTTTTCGGTCCACGGCGCTCACATGAGAGGGAAATGAGCTTTTCACTCTTTTCTCTTAGGGGGAGAATCGAGGCTTTTTTGAAGGTGTACTTTTTTTTCCTGCCATTCATAGATTTATAATGGATTACGTATTAAGACGAAACTCTGGATATGGCGCAAAAGTAAGCAGTAAGCAACTCCCTGATTTGGATTTCGCGGATGACGTAGTATCGCTAGAAGATTCTAAACAGAGGTTACAGCAGCTACTTGTAGTAATTATAGAAAATTCAGTAAAAATCGGGCTAAACATTAACAATGACAAATCAAAGAGCATGTCCATCAACAGCTCACTGCTTGTTCTTCATAACAAAAAATATAAATCTAGAATCTAGAACAGGAGAAGGATTTCAAATACCTGGGCAGCTGGATCGATTGTAATGGTGAAATAATGACCGAAATTAAACACAGAATTGGTCAGGCAACCGGAGCTTTATTAGACTAAAGCCCATTTGGAGCAGCAGCAAATATTCTTTACGACTGAAGTTACGTCTCTTCAGTAGCAATGTGCTTCCCATACGCTAGTGAATGCTGGAAATAAAATCAACAGCTCAAAAAGAGAATTCTTGTGTTCGAAAATATGTGTCTAAGGAGAATTTTAAGTATAAGCTGGCAACAGAGAGTTAGTGACTCTGAAATTCGTAATAGAACTGGCCAGCCTCTCATTACTGCTGCTCTAAGGAAGAAGGGGTGGACATATTTAGGACACGTACTCTGCATGAACGAAGACCGCCTTCCTCGGGCAGCCTACGACTGGAAACCAGGCGACAGAAGAAGGCGAGGTCGTCCCAAGAATACTTCACGGCGAACTTTTGACTGAGATCTGAAGATGGCTCAGACTTCGTTAGTACCTGAATGAGAAGATGTCACCACTACAGCAGCGCTCCGGGACGAGTGGAGAGACTTCGTCGACGCCCTTTGTGCCACTAATGGCACCGGACAAACTAAGGCCTAAGGTCACAGGCCCATATGCTTTATTTTGCTTGACAGGTTTATATGCTAAACTTTTAGTCATTTTATCCATTGTTTTGCTTGATAGATTGGTATAGATGTAAGTAAAAACCGGTGAAAATCAAACTGTATCCAAGCCTGGGAGAGGGGGCTCACTTCTTCGACCGTTGGCAGATTAAAATAAATATAAGTTTTAGCTGCTCAAACCTAAACTATCCTAGGCCACGGAACGGTCACCCTCCTTCTGAATCCACCCGTTCCCCACTCCTGAACCACAAGACAACGCAGAAAGTTGCCACATTAAAAAAATGAGGTGCTTTCCATCCAAAAAAAGTTTTTTCAAGCCTTAAACCCCCCCCCCTCAAAAACAATATTAGGCATTCTCCCACCTTCTGGAAAATGTATTAGGCTTGCCTCCACCACCATCCTTCCTAGAAAAATCTCTGCTGGTGTCCTTGGTAGTGTATAGGGTTTTATTTAGGTGAAGTTAACCAGAATAGATTATGGAATGCAACAGTTACTTTTTAGTAGCCAGAAAAGGTTTGCATTTTACGTTCTTAATCGTGATTAAGTATAAAAAAAAAGTTTTTTCAACTGAAAGTAAGGAGCAACATTAAAACTTAAAACAAAAAAAATTATTAAGTATATGAGGGGGTTCGCCCCCTAGTCAATACCTCGCTCTTTACGCTAAAGTTCTAATTTTGTACCAATTCTTGAAGAATGACCCCTGAATCACAAAGGCCGTTTAATTAGAATAGATAGCTCTTTTGAAGGTACTAAAAAACGTTTAGCGTAAAGAGCAAAGTACTGACTAGGGGGCGAACCCCGTCATATACCTAATAATTTCTGTTCGTTATAAGTTTTAATGTTGCTCCTTACTGTCAATTGAAAAAACTTGTTTTTTTTATTTAATTTCTGATCGTTTTTTTAAATAATGCTGGGAAATCCGGGCCCTTTTCATAGAAATGGCCCTTCTCCCATGAAAAAATCCTCCATGAAAAGATTATCTTGCGTAGCCCCTCCTCCGACCCCTCTCCCAACCATAAAAATACCTCCTGAAAATGTCTGTATACTTCTTAGTAACGACATTCCATATGTAAACAATGGGCAAAGTTCATAACTTGCAGCCCTTCCCCCAGGGATTGTGGGGGATTAAGTCATCCTCAAAGATATATTTATTAGAATTTCGACTATGCTGAACAAAATGGCTATCTCAAAATTTTGATCGGGTGACTTTGAAAAAAATGAGCGTGAGAGGGGCCTAGTTGCCCTCCAATTGTTTTGGTCACTTAAAAAGGGCACTAAAACTTTTAATTTCCGTTCGAATAAACCCTCTCGCAGAATTCTAGGACCACTGGATCGATATGATCACCCCTGGAAAAAAAACACAAACAAACAAATAAACAGGCATCCGCGATCTTTCTTCTGGTGTAAGAAATGTCCTTCTAATTTTAAAATTAATATCAAGTTGCTATGAATCCGGCTTAAGCCAATGCCCTTTCAGGGTATTGAACCCAATAAACTTATCTTTGTAATCCTTTCCCTGTATACAATTTCCTTATTTTGCAATAGAAACCCTTTCTTAGAAGGGTTGAATTAGCTACGTTTGTTTGACAAATAAGGGGAACATATCTTTTGATATAGGGTGAGACTGACGAGAGAAGTCAGTTGGGTTTTTGGCTTGGTGCAAGCTTTTCGTATGCATGCAGAATGTAAGTCTAATATGTTCCTTGCTCTTTCTTAATTTTATTATGTTAAAATCTTAGTAAATGGATATATATATACATATATATCCCATTCTTTAATATTATTATTAAATTCCTTTAAGCAGGAACATATTAGTCTTAATATACTAGTTATTATGCTTGCTTTCCTTAAATAATAATAAACTTTACTTCAAGCAATTATAGAACAAGAATTGATCTTCGATTATGAATCATAATTATTGAACATTGAGTTTATATGAAATAACTATGAATTAAAAAGTTCTCTTCTTTAATAATAAAATCTTAGTTTTTCTTATACCTGTGTTGTCTTGTATATTTATTTTCGATGATCAGGATTTTGTCAAGATATCTCTCTCACTTGGTTCATTTCGTCTATTGAGGCTTATTTAGGGGTACTCGGGTCTCATGGCTGAGTTTGGGCATGGAGTCATCACCATGACAAGACCCCCCCCCCCTTACACTGGCAAAAAATACAAAATTCCATATTTTTGCAGATAGGACCTTGAAACCTCTACAGTAGGGTTTGCTGATAGGCTGAATCTGATGGTTTGATTTTCATTAAGATACTATAACTTTTAGGGGGTGTTTCCTCTTTTTTCAAAAATAAGGCAATTTTTTTCAGGCTCGTAACTTTTGATGGGTAAGACTGCACTTGATGAAACTTATATATTTGAAATCAGCATAAAAGATTCTTTTGATTTATCTACTGGTATCAAAATTCCATTCTTTAGAGTTTCGGTTACTATTGAGACGACTCGCTCCTTAGTTACAGTTCGTTACCACGAACTGTTTGAAACAGTGAAGAACAGTTCCTTGTAGAATGAAAAATCTCCAGCAATTTTCCAGAGAAAATAAAGCATTATTTTTCCAGCCTCTTATACGTTTCTAGGAAATTATTCTGGAGTAGTCAATCTGTAGGTCCCACTTTCCAAACATTTTTTGTTTTGTAGCAAAATGTTGATTTTGATGCTGTAATTTTCCGAAAATTTATAAGTATATAAAGCTTGTAACCAAAAATGGATTAAAAAAAGTTCATCAGCCAGAAGAGGTTTCAGGTCTCGACGAAACGTGGTGAGAAGAAAGAACTTGTTTTAGTAATGATCAAAACTCGATTTCCATGAGGGATAGTAAGGGGAAGGGTCCCCTAAATTATTTTCCCCTAAATTATTTTTAGTAAAGATCAAAACTCGATTTCCATGAGGGATAGTAAGGGGAAGGGTCCCCTAAATTATTTTCATCAGTATACCCAACGGAAAAAATAATAGAATTTTAACCAAACTTGCTGGAAAGTAATGATAAATATTATTTATCCATCTTTACGTTTATATCTATTCGGACAATTAGTGAGGAACAGTGTATATAAATAATATACAGTAGAATCACAGCTCAGTAATATTTGGCTACTAGAGTATTGGCGCGTATAAAAGCTCCACCCAAATCCTCGTCCGTTCTCGTCCATCAACAATTCAGTGTATATTAACCTGGAGCTTGTATTTTCGCAATAACTTTCTCAAAATGGCTTTGAAACCAACTCGAGACTTCGAAACCTATTTGGAATTTCTAAAAACATCAAATAATAACATTACACTACTAATTACTGATTTTATATATGTATTGGAATAAATTAATTTAAAATTAGATTCTTTAAAATTTAGTGTTACAAAGGTGAAGCCAAGTTTCGCAAAGAAGAAGCCAAGAGCTAATGCCTTAGATACGCTTATGGACCAGATCCCGACCAGGGGGCAATCCAACCTTTGGAAGATAGAGAAATGGTCGGTTTTGTCAATTATGACAGACTAGTGGGTTGCAGTCAACTTCAATCGGAAGTAAGAGTAAGTGTTGTTGTTGGCCCTTCACGTGTGGGGTTAGGATAAAAAAAATAATTTAGGAGACAGTGTGGGTAAGGGGAGAAAGAGTTGATCCTTCGTTTACTAAGGTCTTAGGATGGAATTTTATCGCAACGTCAATGGTGGTCGTAATTGAAAGGCACTACGTGCATTTATGCTGTCAAAAGGACATATCTGTAATATCTCACTAACGGCTAAAGGCATGAAATTGGAGCTTGCAGGGAATGTCAAGGAATATATTTAACTAAATCAAAAGACACTATAGGCATCCACGTTGTCAAATGGGCGTATGTGCAATATCTGATGGACGTCTCGGGGCATTAAGCTGAAACTTCCAGGGAATGCTGACAGGAGTATTGAACTAAATCAAAAGACAATATGTCAATCCAGGATCTCCAAAGGACAAATCTGTAATAATTCAGGAACGGCTAAAAGTGTTAACCTGAATCTTTTAGGACAAATTAAACTAAGCCAAATCCAGGTTGTCAAAAGGGCGTCTCAAAATATTTCAGAAATGCCAAAGTACATTAAGTTGAAATTTTCAGAGAATATTGAGTAAGATGCTGTCCAAAATCAAAAAGACACCATGTGTATCCAGGTTACCAAAAACGCATATCTGCAATATCTCAGGAATGGCTAAGGGTGTTAAGTTGAAAGTTTCAGAACATAATGAAGCAAATCAAAAGCGATTATGTGCGTCCACGTTTTCAAAAGGGCGTATTAACAATAGCTCAGAAGGGCCAAGGTATTAAGTTGGAAATTCAGGGAACATTGAGAGGGATGTTGAACAAAATAAAAAGGGTGTCAAAAGGTTGTCAAAAGGGTGTATATGTAATATTTCAGGAGCAACTTAGGGTATTAAGTTGAAACTGTCAGGGAATGATGAGGGAGCCATTAAAATATACCAAAAGACATTACGTTCATCCTTGCTGTCGAAAATAAGTATCTGCAATATCTCAGCACAGGCTAAGGGATTTAAGTTGAAATTTTCAGGAAATATTGGAGGAGGATATTGAACTAAATCGAAATACAAAGTCCATCCAGGCTATTAAAATGGTATATATGCAATATCTCAGAAAAAGCTTAGGGTACTAAGTTGAAACTTCCAGGGAAAGCTAAGGGGGATTTTAAAGCAAACGAAAATACACTATGAGCATCTAGGTTGGCTAAAAGACATATTTTTCAATAGCTTAGAGACAGCTAACGGATCAAGTTAAAGCTTTCAGGGTATGTTGAACTAAATCTACAAACACTGTGCAAAGCCTGGTTGTCAAAAGATCGTATTTTCAGTATCCCAGAAACAGCTAAGGGTAAAACTTGAAACTTTCTTGGAAATTTGAAGGGATTGTTGAACTATTTCAAAAGACACTACGTGCATCCAGGTTGTAAAAAAGGCGTATCTCAGGAAGAACCTGGGGTAATAAGCAGAAACTTCAGAGCAAGTTGAGGGGGATATTGAAATAAATAAAAAGGCAATATGTGCATCAAGGTTATCAAGAAAGTTCATATGCCATATTTCAGGAGCAGCTAGGGGTATTAAGTTAAAATTTCAGGGAATATTGAAGGTGTTGTTGAAGTAAATCAAAAAGCAATACGCTCATCCTGGTTGTCAAAAGCAAATATGTGCAAGATCTCAGAAACAGTTGCGGATATTAGTTTGAAACCTTAAGGTAAAGCTAGGGGGTAGGGAAAAGACACATCTGCAATACTTCAGAAACTGCTAACGGTATTAATAAACAAAGAAGATACTGTCTACATCTAGGTTGTCAGAAAGGCGAATATGCAATATCTCAGAATGTATGAGGCTATTATGTTGAAAATTCTAGGGAATGTTGAGGGGGGGGGGTTGAACTAAATCAAATGAAGTTATTTGTATCTAGGTTTTCTAAAGGATGTGTCTGCAATACCTCAGGTATAGCTAAATGTATAATTTAGCGGCTTATGAGACACAGCAGGCAATTTAGGGGGGGGGATATTCGACTGGAGAATTAAAATAATTTCAAGTTTTAACTTGGGAGATGCAAAAGGGCAATAAATTTTTGAAGATAAATTTAGTTGAATTGATTGGTTAATCTGGTTGCATTTATCCTTCACGGAATATTTTATTTTGATTATTAAAAATAAATCAGAACTCTTTTTAATACACGAGCTAGAAATATATATATATTTTTTTAAACCCAAACAAGCAGTTAAAATAAGATATCGTATTATAAGATCGAAAAGTTTATGGAAACTCTTCTTAAGAATACAAAAAGAAAGACTTAATTATGGAAGGCATTCAAATCCTCTAACTCTCATCATAATTTTGAAAGGTATAAAAAATATAGGAATTTATTGAATTCTTTAATTCGTAAAGCCAAGTATATTTATTACTCCCAGATATTCTCTAAATTCGCCAAGAATATGAGAAAAACCTGTCAACTTATAAACACTGTTCAACATCCCAATTCCAAAAGAAATAACGTTTCAAGTAAATTAATTTCTAAGGGGGTAGAGATAACTAATAGTAAGGTCATAATGGATGAATTTTGCTCGTACTTTGCATCCATAGGAAAAACAATTTCTGAAGATACTTTGGTTAGTGCTTCTTCTGCCAGTGACTTTAGAAAGTATATCGGTCCTTCTTGTCAAAAATCGATGGCTTTGGATCCGGTTTCCAAGTTTGAAGCCCAGAGAATCGTCTCTGAGCTAATAGCATCTTCCTCTTGTGGACCTGACCAAATTCCTGCCAAGGCTTTAAAGTTTATTTTACCCTCTATTCCGTCTCCTCTCACCATTCTTGTTAACTTATCATTTTAAAATGGGACTTTTCCCAGTGCCCAAAAATCTTCCAGATTAGTTGTTCTCCATAAGGGTGGTTCTAGAGATGATCCTTCTAATTATTGAC
>JAQQPU010013611.1:889-20563 GCA_029168905.1 Artemia sp. Kazakhstan ARC1039 | reverse complement strand
AATTAAGAAACGGAAAATGCCTGGAAAATGTATAATTTGGGCTTTGTATTTGCAAATTATGGTAATTGCAAATACAAAGGGGTAAAAGTATAGAGGAATCGCAGTCAGAAACAACTATATTTATGCTGTATATTATGAAGCAAGAATCGTTTTCTTAACATATTTCCTTTTCAACAGCCCCAATTCTAGGATGCTACCAAAGGGGCTAACAACCTTGTGTCCCTATAATGATTAGATTTAACTGGGAACTAAAATTAATAGTGGCACACACACACACAAACACACAAATCATTAAACAGCCAGCATTTAAGCCCTTAAAAAATTTAACAAAAAAGTATGTTGTTTTTATGTAAGTTGGCCAATTTCTCCAAAACCTTAGGGAATATAAAAAGTGCTTGTTTAGAACCAAAAATTTTCCAAGGAAGGTCCTTCTTACTGACCTTAATGACGTCTTCCTATCCTCCCTGTGTGCATGCATTGTAAACATAGTCATTAAGTAGAAAATAATAAACAAACAAAATAAGTAAAACTGGTAAATTAACAAATCGAATAAGTAATAAACTGAGAAAAATTAATAAACTGATAGAACTAAGTCTTTAATATCGGATTTATCCATTATTAATTAGAAAAAAGATGGAGCTAAAATCCAATCTTTTTTGTATCTCCTTTTGGTTTTTAGTTGGTCAATCAATATTTTTCATTGATGATGCCATACACTCCTCCCTATCCCTTTCTATATTTATCTAAAGGCTCAAGGGGAGTTAGACAATTTGGGCATCAAAATGCGCCCTTTTAGAAACTTGGCAACCCCCCAGCCTACACTATGATTCACAACCTTTATTATAGCTGATACGCAGTTATATATCACTAAACGTAATTTCATGAGAAGTTAAAGTGAATCAACTTAGTTTAATCAAGCAGATCAAGCAATTAAGATAATCAATCAAGCATTAAGATAAATATCCATATTGACTGTTTACCTTGTATGGACTAGGTGACTTTCCATAATTAAATAAAAAAACAAGTTTTTTCAATTGAAAGTAAGGAGTAACACTAAAACTTAAAACGACCAGAAATTATTACGTATATCAGGGGGCCGCCCTCTCCTCAATACCTCTCTCTTTACTCTAAAGTTCTTTTTAACTTTAAAAAAAGTTTATTATACTATTTAAACGGCCTTTGGGATTCAGGAGTCATTCTTAAATAACTGAAAAAAAAAATCACAGTAGCGTAAAGAGCGAGGTAAATATAGGTAATAATTTCGGTTCGTTTTAAATATTAATGTTGCTCCTTACTTTCAGTTGAAAAAACTTGTTTTTTTTTATCTAATTTCTGATCGTTTTTTTTAATAAAACTAGGAAATTCAGCTCCTCCTCCACGGAAATTCTCTTCCCCCCGAAAAATTCCTCCGTGGAAAGATCCTCCTGCGTAACCCCTCCCTCTCTAATAGAAAAATCCCCCTGAAAAATGTCTGTAGGCTATACTTCCGAGTAACCAATACTATACCTAAAAAATGGGCAAAGTTCATAGCTTGCAGCCCTTCCCCCGGGGACTGTGGGGTGTCAAGTCATCCTCAAAGACATAGTTATTAGATTTTTCCTCTATACTGAAAAAAAGGTTATCTCAAACTTTGATCGGGCGACTTTGGGAAAAAAATGAGCGTGGGAGGGGGGCTAGCTGCCCTCCAATATTTTTGGTCATTTAAAAAGAGCACAAGAACTTTTGATTTCCGATCAAATGAGCCCTCTCCCGATCTTCTATGATCACTGGATGGATACGATTAGACCCCGGCGCCGCGCCGGCGGATCGACCAAACGCCGCCGACGAGAGGCCGGACGAACGCTGCCGGCAGAAGCGGCGGCGTTCGGTCGACTTTAAATTAATTTTGCGGCAATTCTTTATTGCGTCAACCGCAAAGTCGGAGCTTTTCCTTCTCGTGTGGTTTAGTATTTCGATTTTCTTAATTAGAAATCAAGCAGGGCTTGAACTATCCCCGAACGTACGGGTATTTCCCCGAAAATCTATGTGACACCCCGAAAAATAGTTTTGTTCCCCGAGTCCCCTACAATCACGGTGCCACCCCTAGCGATTTATCACCAGTGACTTTCCCTGCCAAATATTACTTTGCACACCATAATTCTTCACTACTCTCTTGCTCATTAATTTTCGTCTCTTTTGTTACTTAGCATAAAAACCAGACAGATGCAATATGCAATTGCAAATATTGCAATATACACAGTTCTTCATATGTTCACAAAAAAAGTATCGTCCTTATGAAATGAGTTTAAATCATTTTTGAATACAGTTTCCCAATCTCTATTTCTTACATCATTCGTAGTGAAGAATTTTATTTTCAAGTTGAATAGAATTATAGAACGCATTCACTACTATACAGCTTCAGACTTCAGTTGGATTTTGAAATTGACAGCCGAGAGATTGTTTGTTTGCAGAATTGTTTGGTTGCTGAATTGTAAGTATGCAGATTTTGTTTTTGCTGTTTTTAGATAAGATTTTCTTAATGTTTAATACTCAATTGTTGAGCATCTGATAGAAAATACAATCTTCTTTCTGAACCCCCCCCCCCCCCCCCCCCAAAAAAAAAAACAAACAACCTTCTACTGAGACAAAATTTAGCTATAGACTAAGCTATGTACAAGGTTTGGCAATTAAAGATAGAACCGTAATTTACCCCAAAAATATGATTCATAAATGAATTGTAAATTATTGCCTATAGGGGGGGGGGGGATAGGGAGCTATCATTTTTAAATGATAATAACTCATATTTTTTTTATTGAAAGCAGGGATGCCAAAAAGATAATTATTTTTTTTAATTAAAGTGGAGACAGAAGAAAATGATATCAAATTCCCTGGGAAACCATTGAAATATTTTGATAGACCCAGGACCCCCCATTAGGACTTGTTCATTGTCTTGGGTATTTTGCGATTTCTCATAGGCTACAGGCCTAATTTGGCTTTTGTGTGTGCTCCCTTTTAATTAGATTCTTTGGATCTTATAATTTCGACATTTTTGTTGTTGTCTTTGCACCCCTTTACTTATACCTTCAATTTTTTTTTCAAGGAACACTAAGCTGTTTAACGTTATTGTGCGTGTTTGTTTGAACCATATAGTGACCTAGTTAATTATTAAGTAAATTATTTTTCTAATGAAAGCTGAGACGGTATCCTATCAAGGTGGTATCCAGAGGGGGGGGGGTATTACATTTAAATGATAATATCTCGAATTTTTTTTACTGAAAGCAGGGATCCCAAAAAGTTATTTTTTTTTAATTTAAAGCAGAGACGGCATCCTATCAAGGTGGTATCCAGAGGGGGAGGGGGTAGTGAGCTATCATATTTAAATGATAATACCTCGATTTTTTCTTTGAAGGCAGGGCTGCCAATAAGTTATTTTTTTATTTAAAGCAGAGACGGTATCCTATCAAGATGGTATCCAGAGGGGAGGGGCACAGGGAGTTATTATATTTAAATGATAGTACCTTGATTTTTTTTATTGAAAGCAGGGATGCCAAAAAGTTGAAAAGTTGACAAAAATTAACAAGATTTTCGTGAGTTATGCTTGATACAGCACTTGCATGGTTTTATCGTCCAAAGAGAAAGGGACATATGCGTCCAATCCATTTTTTTCTTATTGATGAAACGGCTTTACTTTGAAAACATTCATTCATAAGTACCAGGCAGATTCACACTAAAACAAATTGGTGTGACGAAAGCGATATCGACATCCCCACCTAACGTTGCGCTCGAGTGACAATGGCGCCCTTGGTCCAGTGCCCAAGAACATTAAAAGGCCAGGCCATAATAAAATCTTTCAATTAGGGAGGTTCAAGGAGGAGTCTTTGACAGTTATGACCTCATGGTACTAGATGTTGCAACGTTCTTACGTATCTACAGTAGTTTTAAAAAATTCGATCACCCCACAAATGATTACCAAAAAATGCAAAAATATAACAACTGTAACATTTGGAATATTATAACACTTTTTTTCAAAGCTTTAAAGAAAAGCAAAAAAGGCTAAATACCCCTAACTACGCTTGAAAGCTATTTTAAAAAGAAAATCTTTGGAAATTTCCATGGAAATGACCATAGCAGAAACTTTGAGCCTGGGTGGGGATCAAAGAGGAGTCTTTGAGTATTTTGACCACAGGTGACGACTTATTGTTGCGACTTTCTTAAATTTGGCAATTTTTGTGAGCATTTGGAAATCAAAGCTTAAACTCAATAACTATAACTAAGTGTCCTAACATTTTGCTTGGATTAAAAGTGACGAACTAGGATGAAAATCTCAACATCTTCCTGGAGCTACTTCAGTCTGCATATTATTTCATTTAATTACATTTAAAACGGATGAACTTTTCATTTTTTACCTAAGAAAATAGCTGGTACTTCATTTTTCTTCATACCGAATAAACCATTAGGTGTATTTTGTTTCATGGTAATTGAAGTGTTCTCATGTGAAGTGTTCATCATGTATTTTTAAATTTGATAAATTTGATAAAATGAATCCCCAAAAGAAAAAATGAATAATATCCAAGAGAGCCGCCAAAAGCAATAAAAAAGCAGCAGTTCAGCCTTAGCCTACATGACATATATTCTATAAGGAAGCCAAAAAAAACTTTAAAATGCATTCTTTTAAAATTGTTATTAAAAACCAGTTTTTAATACAAGAAGGCTTTTTAGAAATCCAAAAGAGCAAAAAAATAACAATCAATATCAAAGTCGCCCATTTCAACTGTTTTAAAGGTGGCAAAACAGACATAGGCAAAGGGCATTATGAAAAAATTAAGCTTGGTTCTAAGTTATATTCAAGGTTTTTACCCAGATAACTGACGAATTTTGGGATACGGTATTTGAAGTTTTGTATGCAGTAATGCTCGATGAAAAAAACTACTAATTTTGATAATTATTTATGTTAAAAATACATAGCTAGAAGATATTTAAACTATTCGTATTATGCAAGGGTTCTGAAACGCCACAGCCAGTTCGTTTCTACCAGATTTCTACTTCTCTTGATGAATAACGAAGAAGACCAGTTTCCAGCCAGTGAATTTTTGAACTCATGAATAGGCGATCTGTTGTAAATTTAAGCTGTGATTTGAGAAAGACTGATAAAAACATTAATGTTTGCGGTCAACATTGATCGTGCCGGCGGCGCGCCGCCGATATCTTACCGGCGGCGCGGCGCGCTGTTTTTGGCCCCGCCGCCGCCGGTCTTCCCTCATCGACACGGCGCCGGGATCTAGATATGATAGCCCCTGAAAAAAAAAAAACACGCATCCGTGATCTTTCTTCTGGCAAAATTCCCCATTTGTGTTCATAGGAGCTTGAATCCTTTACAGTAGGGTTCTCTGGTATGCTGAATCTGATGGTATCATTCTCATTAAGATCCCTTAATGTTTTGGGGTGTTTCTCCCCTTTTTCAAAAATTGGGCAAATTTTCTTAGGCTCGTAATTTTTGAATGGTAACATAAAATTCGATGAATTTTACATATTTTGAATAAGCATCAAAATTCTTTTTTTTTGTATCTATTGCTATCAAGACCCTGTTTCTTAGTGTTTCGATTACTATTGAGCCGCATCGCTCCTTACTTACAGTTCGTTACCAAGAACTGTTTGAATAAATGTGCAAACGCGAGGAATTCCTTCCTCTAAAGTGGGAAGATCAATATAGAGTTTTTTGATACTTTTAAATCGATTGGCTATCTCATAATTTTTAGTCAATTGCGACTTCGTCCTACTTTAGGGCAAGATCGTCGTTTGGTGCCACAAAACGACAGAAAACGCTCCTTTCCCTTGGCACAATCTTATTGGCTACATAAAAAGGACACTGAAAAATTTAATTTCCGAACGAATGAGCCCTCTCCCGATTTTCTAGGACCATCGGTTCGATAACGATAACCCCTGGGAAAAAAACAACAAATAAATATGCATGTGTGATCTTTTTTTTATGGAAAACAAAACAGCAAAATTCTATATTTGTAGATAGGAACTTGAAACCTCTACGATAGGGTTCTCTAAGGGTGTGATTTTTGTTCTGATCACTTGCTTTTCTGATTATTTCTCAGGCTCGTAGCTTTTGATGGGTAACATTAAACTTTTATATATTTGAAATCAGCATAAAAAGTTAAGTCTTCTGACGTATTAATTCTTAGGAAGATTCCATAATTTTTTAGAGTTTTGGTTATTATTGGTCCGAGTTGCTCCTTACTAACAGTTTGTTACCACAAACCGTTTGATTAATTGTTATCAAAATATCTTTTTGTAGAGCTTCTATTCACCTGCTATTTGCTTGAGTCGTTCTTTACTTACAGTTAGTTTAGACGAAATGTTTGATTGGCCGTAGTTTGCTCTTTACTAGGTTTCTAAAGGAACTGTGAGAGGGAACACTAAAAAGCGGAGATCGTAGACCTCTAGGTAATGGTTTTGACCATGCAGATTTTAATGTATTCTTATTCTGCTGTCCAGCTTTTTTAACCCAGAAACAGCACCATAAAATGACAACTTAGGTGCCATATAGAACGTTATGATGACATTATCAAGACAAATTTATATTTGCATCCTAATACTACTACTTCTACTTCTGCTACTATTACTACTGCTACTAAAGCTAGGGCTACTGCTATTAAAGCTAAGGCTATACTGCTAATACTGCTACTGCTACTATCATTACTACTGGTACTTCAACTACTGCTATTAAAGCAAACGGTATTAAGGCAAAAAATTTGGTGAATGTTGGAACACTGTTGAACTAAATTAAAATAGGCGGATTTTGAACTAAATCGAAACTAACTATGAGCCTGTAGATTGTCCAAACGGTATAACAGTAATATCTCAGGAACGACTAACACTATTAAGTTGGAACTTTCAGGGTATGTTGTGGCGGATTTTGAACAAACAAAAAGGCACTATGTGTATACTACTAATACTACTACTACTACTACGATTCCTGTAACTAACGAGGCTAAGGGTATTAATGTGAATTTTTAAGGGAATGTTTTGGGGGAGTTTCAATTAGACGAAAATAATTATATGCATGCAGGTTTTAAAAAGGCCATATAAGCAATGTCAAGCGCAGCGCAATCATAGCAAATTTTAAAAGAACTTATTTGATTGTAAATTAGAAGTTCTAGCTCCCTTTTTAAAGGTCAAAAGGGACTGGTCCTTTTTGAGGTCTTACAAAACTATTTTGTGGTCTTCAGAAGGCATGGGTGCGTTATTAATCATAATTTCTGCTCGTTTTGAATTTGACTCGGTATTTTCTGTAGTTTCTATACGTTTTGGGCTTCATTTATTTACTAATGGAGATTTGTGACAGATTTACACTTGGATAATTATTTGACTTTATTTCTGCTCATTTTTGTTTTAATGTAACTCTTTACTTTCTTTGAAAAACTTTTTTTGTGGAATTTTTTTTTTAATTAATATCCAAGAAAACGTAGATTGTTTCTTTTTTCCCAGAAGAAAGAGCACGGATGCATGTTTATTTGTTTTTGTTTAGGGAGTGATCTTATCGACCCAATGGTCCTAGAAGACCGAGAGAGGGCTCACTCGAACGGCCGATGTGTGTATTGTAGAAATAGTGGCTGATACGTTGGGCTCCCAATCTCATCTCCAAATAGACTCCAAGTTAAAGCAATGACACTTGAGGTAACATTCAAGTGACATATTCATTTAATAGAGAGTAATTTCTTTTTCCTTCAGTATTGATCTCTACTTTTTTCAAACTTGTGCTTTATGTGGGTCGAAAAGGTGAAGTGGCGTATACAATTGCTGTGCACTTTGTAGAAGTTATTCATATAACACATACAGGACATAAAGTGATAAGAAGTATTTGTGACTCATTACTGACAATTGACTAATCAGTAACCAATTATGTTTTTAAAAAGTAATCAGTAAAATAATTGAACCTTGATTACAATTTGGTTTAAAAATTATGCGGAGAAGCTAAAATAAAAATAAACTCGTAAAAGACTTTTGCTTCTGATAAAACTAAATCACAAACCTTTAAGTTTAATTTCAAAAAAGCTCATAGCAAAACCACTTAAGATAATTCTTTGCGCACTGGTGCATTTTCTACGAAAAGCTAATGCAAAAAAAAAAAAAAATACAAAATATGTTTGAGGTTTTAGTGTTACCCTAGTTAGGACTACCACATGAGCAATATTTGCTTTCCATGACAATTCAGTTTCAAATTTTAGAAATTTAATTTGATTTATTAGGCTATCAGAGGAGTCCAGAAAATTTACTTTTAATTCAATTTTTTCTTGTTTGTTTTTCATTGATAATAAGTCCCTGTGTTCAATCTTATTAAAACGTCTATCTATGACGCAATAGGCTTTAAACTTTTACCGCTAGGGAAGGGGGCAGCAGCCAAAATCTTAAACAGTAGTTAAGAAATCTTAATTAAGTAGCCAAAATCTTAAACACAAAATCTTTGTAGTGATTTTAGTTCGTTTTAAGATAGATCTACCCAGTCAGTTTAAGTTTCAGTCGTTTTAAGATGTATTTATTCATTTGTATTAGTAGCAGTTATTATTTATATTATTAGTTTTTATATTAGTAGTAATTGTATGTTTGTTTTCTATGATTGTTTATTTAATTTCTATTCGTTTAGTAAAAGTTTTTTTTGTTCAATTTAAGCTTGATTTGTATATTCAATTTAGGTTTTACTCGTTTTAAGATTTATTTACTCATTTATATGGTATATGTTGTATGTTTGTTTGCTATGATTGTTTATTTAATCTTTAATAGTAATTTCTGGTCGTTTTGAGTTTGATATTATAGATTTTTATTTCTGCTGATCTTAAGTCTATTATGGCCTTTACTTTTCTTTGAAAAACTTTTTTTTTTGGAAAGTTTTTTTTTTAAGTAATTTCTGTTCGTTTCTAAATCCAATTTTTTTCAACATCTAGGCTAAGTTTCATTAAAGCATCCAAAAGTAGTATCAAAGTAACAAAGTATCAAAGTAAAGAAAGTATCAAAGTAAACAAAGAATCAAAGTATCAAGTAACAATAAGCAAGTTGCATAAATTACAGCCCTTGCCCCGTAAATCAAAGTTACCCCGTAAATTAGTAAATCCAAGTATCAAAGTAACAATAAGCAACTTACATAACTCACAGCCTTTCCCCCGGGGGATGGGAGGGGTGTTCAGCCCCTGAATCATAGTTATTTGGCCTTTGGACTATTTTGAACAAAATGGCTATCACAAAATTTTGACCGGATACCTTTGGGGAAAAGAGGGGGACTGGTTGTCCTCTGATTACTTCTGACTCTTAAAAAGGAACTAGAACTTTCAGTTTTCAATGAAATAAGGTTCCTCCAAAGTTTATGCGACCATTACTTACACAAAACCTGATATACTCTTGAGTCATAACTTAAAACTCTTGTTCCGAGATCCAGGGATTGTGTCAATCCCGAGAATGGATATCTCAAAAGTTAGATCAGATACATTTGGGGGACAGAGGCCGTCAGGGGTGGGGGGGGCTATTTACCCTCCGATCACTTTCGACTCTTAAAAAGGGAAATAGAACTTCCAATTTCCAATCAAATGAGCATACTCCAAAGTTTATACGGCAACCTTTTCCATAAAAACCTTATATTCCCCCGGGGCACAACTTAAAACCCTTGCCCCAGGGCTCTAGGGATTTATCAACCCCGAAGGCATTGTTATATAATATTTTGACTAAATTCATCACAATGGCTACCTCAAATTTTCGATCGGATGCATTTCGGGAAAAGAGGGCATGGGGGGAATGTTGCCCTCTGATCACTTTTGGCTCTTAAAATGGGGAACTAGAACTTTCAATTTCATATCAAATGAGTCTCCTCCAAAGTTTATATGACCATTCACTTCCATAAACCGTATATACCCTCGGCGAATAACTTAAACCCTTGACCCTGGGCATTGCGGAGCTGTGTCAACCTCAAAGGCATTGTTATATGCTCCATGGACTAATTTGAACAAAATGACTATTTCAAAATTTCGATCGAATTCATTTGGGGGGAAAGGATGTGGGAGGGGTCATTTTTGTCTTTTGACTCATAAAATGGAACTATAACTTTCAACTTCTAATCAAATAAGCCCCCTCCGAGGTCTATATGACCGCCCCTTCGATAGAAACCTTATATTCCCCCGAGGCATAACTTAAAATACTTGCCCCCGGGCTCTGGGGGATTTTGTCCACCAGGGAGTTTTGTTATATAATCTTTGGTCTATATCTTAAAAATTCGATCGGAAGCATTTGGATAGAAAAGGGGAAGGGGGGCTAGTTGCCTTCCAATTGCTTTTGACTCTTAAAAGGGAAATAGAACCTTCAATTTATTATCCTTTGAGCCCCCTCCGAAGCTTACACGACCAGCTCTTCCGTAAAAACTAAAAACCTTATATGCCCCCGGGGCATAACTTACAACCCTTCCCCCGGGCTGGGGGGGATTGCGTTGACCCCGAAGATTCGTAATCTGATCGTTGGACCATTTTGAACAAAATGACTATATAAAAATTTTGATCGGATACATTTGGGGAAAACAGGACGTGAGGGGGAGGGTAGATGCCCTCTGATCGCTTTTGACTCTTAAAAAGGGACCTATAAGTTTCAATTTTCAATCAAATGAGCTCCCTCTAAAATTTATACAGCCACCCCTTACATGAAAACCTTACATGCCCCCAGGGCATAACTTACAATACTTGCCCCCGGACTCTGGGGGGGGGGGGTGTATCAACCACGGAGTTTTTGCTATATGATCTTTGGTCTATATTGAAACAAATGGATATCTCAAAAATTCGATCAGATGCACTTGGAAAAAAGAGGACAGGGGGGCTAGTTGCCGTCCGATTACTTTTGACTCTTAAAAAGGGCGCTAAAACTTCCGATTTCCAATTGAATGATCCCCTTCTGAAGCTTATACGACCATCCGTTCCACAAAAACATTTAAACCCTCCAGAAATAACTTACAGCTCTTACCCCCGGGCTCTGAAGGTTTGTGTCGACCCCCGGAGTTTTTGTTATCTGATCTTTGAACTATTTTTAACAAAATGGCTATCTCAAAATTTTTATCGGACACATTTGGGGAATAAAGAGTGTCGGAGCTATTTACCCTTCGATCACTTTTGAATCTTAAAAGGGCACTAGAACTTCCAATTTCCAATGGAATGAGCTCCCTCTGAAGTTTATACGGCCACCCTCTATATATATAGTGCCTCTGGAAAACAAAATAATAATAATAATAAAACATTGAAGCCTTACGGCCTTTACTATAGGCAATGCAATAGCGTTGCCTCTTACAGTTGCAGAACTTATGGCCATTGTCCCAGGGGCTGGGAGGTTGTCAACCCTAGAGGCACAGTTTTTGGCCTTTGACATATAAAACTAGAAGTTTAAATTTCCAATCGAATGAGTCCTCTCCAAAGTTAATACGACCACCCCTTCCACAAAAACCTTATGTGTTAACAATTTGCAACTTGCATAAGTTAAAACTCTTATCCTGGGGGCTATGGGGGGGGGGGGGGGGGTT
The DNA here is from genome assembly GCA_029168905.1 of Artemia sp. Kazakhstan ARC1039. Lineage (NCBI taxonomy): Eukaryota > Metazoa > Arthropoda > Branchiopoda > Anostraca > Artemiidae > Artemia > Artemia sp. Kazakhstan ARC1039. Next base: position 9,033 of record JAQQPU010013611.1, on the reverse strand, counting down.
GTTTCAACCTCTAAGTCATAGTTATTTGAATTTTGGACTATTTTGAACAAAACGTCTATTTCAAAATTTTTATCGGATGCCTTTAGGGAAAAATAGCAGAGCGGGGGGGGGGAGGCTTGTTACCCTCTGTTGACTTTCGACTCTAAAAAGGGCACCAGAAATTTCTATTTGCAATCAAATGAGTTGCTTCCAAAGTTCGTACGACAACTCCTTCCATAAAACTTTAAATGTTAATGATGGGCAACTAGCATGATTTGTAGCCCTTTCCCCGATGACTGGAGTTTTAAAACCCGGAACCATAGTTACTTGACGTTTGGACTATTTTCAAGAAAGTGGCTAACTCAAAATGTTGATCGAAAGCATTTAGGAAAAAAGGGCGTGTGAAAAAGGGGGGGGGGGGTGTGGTTGCCGTCCAATTACTCATGACTTTAAAAAATAGAGCAAGAACATCCAATTTCCAATGAAATGAGCCTCCTCCAAGATTTATACGATCACCCCTTCCATAAAAGTCATATATGCCCCCAAGTTAACTTATACAGCTTATAACCCATACTCCCGGGCTCAGTGGGTCTGAAAAGGCATTGCTATATGATCTTTGAATAATTTTGATCAAAATAGCTTTCTCAAAATTTCGATCGGATACCTTTGGGGAAAAGAGGGCGTGGGGGGCTAGTTACCCTTAGATCACTTTTGACTCTTAAAAGGAACTAAACTTTCTATTTTCAACTAAAAAAGCTTCCTCGAAAGTGTATACGACCACCACTTCCATAAAAATCTTGTAATCCCCTGAGATATAACTTACAACCTTTGTCCCGGGGCTCTAGGGATTATGTTGCGATCCCAAAATTTCTTTTATTTGATCTTTGGACTGTTCTGAACAAAATTACTATCTCAAAATTTTGATCGGATACATTTGGGGAAAAGAGGGCCTTGGAGGAAGGTGCCCTTTGATCTTTTTTGACTCTTAAAAGGAAACTAGAACTTTCAATTTCCAATCAAATGAGCCCCCTCTGAATTTCATACGACCACCCTTTCCATAAAAATCTTATATGCCTCCGGGGTATAACTTACAACACTTGCCCCGGGTCCTGGGGGGGTCAACCCCAGAGTTTTTGCTATCTGATCTCTGGCCTGTTTTTAACAAATTGGCTATCTCAAAAATGCGATAAGATGCACTTGGGGAAATGAGCATGAGGGGGGGCTAATTGCCTCCGATCACTTTTGACCCTTCATAGCAGCACTAAAACTTCCGATTTCCAATCGAATGAGCCCCATTCGAAGTTTATACAACCCCCCTTCTATATGAAGTGCCTCTGGGAAAAAAATAAATAAATAAATAATAAAATATTGAAGCCTTGCGGCCTTTACTATAGGCAACACCAAGCATTGCCTCTAATCTAGATATTAAATTGGCTTTCTAAGTTAATAAACTTTGTCATTCATGATCAAGAAAAACAAATTATAATTACACAAAAATGATTACCTGCTTATGGTTCTCATTTGCAATATTAACTCCATTTACTTCCACAACTCTATCTCCGACTTTCAGACCGGCTTTGTCAGCTGGAGATCCAGTATCAACTTTGCCAACGAACTGCCCTTTAATTTCTTTTCCAGAATGAAGGTTAAATCCATAACCTTCATCATCAGTTTTTATAACATGACATAAACGAGGTTGATAGCTCATTTCTAAAACCTAAGAAAAAAAAGAACACTTTCAAAACTTCAGCTAGAACAATTACTGGCAATAAATCCAGAAAATTTCTGACGCAAAACTTTTCTAATAGATAAGGTGCGGCATGTTTGCACTCTCACTAGAAAATTTTATTGAGAGGCGTTAGCGTAATGGAGATGTAAAGGTATTTCATGGCATTAAGCACCTTGTTAAAAATAACAAGCTAAAGGAGATAAAATATAAAGTTATATAAGATATTTTTTATACATAAGGGTTGCCCGAGGTTAGCAGCTGGTTTTGTATTAAATCAGGAGTTAAGCAGGGTTGTGTTCTATCCCCCTTTATAAGGATTATTTTGATGGTCTTTGTCTTAAAGGAGCACAGGAAAGGCAATGGGAGACCATCGAATCAAATGGGGAGGAAAAAGTCTCCTGGACTTAGATTATGCTGATGATTTAAGCCTCCTAGATGAAAGTGTGAGCAAAATGAATGAAGTTTTAGAGGTTTTGCAAGTTCAAGGTGCTAGAATAGGTTTGAAAATTAATGTTAAGAAGACTAAGTCACTAAGGCTAGGAATAAGTGAAGATGAAAAGATGACGATGGGTAATGTAAAGACTGATCAGGTGGGCAGTTTCACTTACCTTGGTAGTATTATTAGTAAAGATGGTGGGAGTAGTGAAGATGTTAAAAGTAGAATAGCCAAGGCCCAGGGTGTTTTTTCACAGTTAAAAAAAAGTGTGGAAGAATAGAAAGATAAGTCTGCAAACCAATATTAGAATATTACAAGGTACAGTGATGACAGTGGTCAAATATGGCTCTGAAGCATGGACGCTCGGAAAAGCGGATGAAGATTTGCTAGATGTTTTCCAGAGAAATTGCTTAAGGATTGTTCTGGGTACCCGGCTGACTGACCGTATTTCAAACAACGGGCTATACGAAAAATGTGGTTCAATACCGCTCTCTAGGGCAATAATGAAAGAAAGGTTGAGGTGGCTAGGGCACGTTGTGCTGATGAAGGATGACAGATTGCCGAAGATTGTTCTTTTTGGCCAACTATCTAGGGCTAAACGGAAAGCAGGTCGTCCTCGTCTGGGGTGGGAGGACGTCATAAAGAATGATTTAAAGGAAATGGGAACTTCGTGGGCGGGTGTAAAAAGGGAGGCTTTGAATAGATTGGGATGGAGGAGGAGCGTGTGCAGCTGTGTTGGTCTCAGGCTGCTTGATGCTGCGGTGAGTTGTTAGTAGTAGTTAGTAGTATACGGGGTCATTAAGGTCCATCACAAATTTAGTAAACTTTTCTTGCAACTTGGGCAAAATAATTTGTGGTGCTGCAAAAGAGGTTTTCTTCTTTACCTACATTTTTATGACCAATTTACGAGTCGGAGAAAATATTTCTGGGGGAGGTTCAATTCCAGTAGTCCCCCCCCCGAATAGATACACCCCCGAGTTACTCTGCCACAATACAACTGATAATGTTTATTCGACGCGTTTAACAGCTTATAGGTTGCGACTTTCCTAATTTACAGGAAAGTTCACCTGTGGAATCGTTTATTCTCCGATATTAGAAATTGCTTAATCTATCCTGTGTAGAACACTTTAAGAAACTTTTTCTAGCAAATCCTCCTCCATGTTTCGGAGCGCCCAAGTTTCAGAACCATACTTGGCCTCTGTCATCACTGTAGCTTTCAATATTCTAATCTTGGCTCGCAAACCTATTTATTATTCTTCCAAACGTTTTTCATCTGTTAAAAAACACCCTGGGCCTTCGCTATTTTACTTTTGACATCTTCCCTAAATCCACCATCTTTATCAATAAGACCCAGGTGAGCAGGCCCGTATCCAGAAATTGTGTTCGGTGGGAAGAATTGACCGTGTTCCTTTACAAAATCCATCAAAATGGTCCATAAAATGGGATATGACGCAATCCTGCTTAACTCATGATTCAATACGAAACTAGCTACTAACCTCATTTCAAGCCTTGACCGTAGCAATGTTTTTCTCGTACAAAGCACTAATAACATTAATGTATTTATCTGGTATCAAACAGTTCGTGGTGACGAACTCTAAATAAAGAGCGACTCCAGTCAATAGTAACATAACTCTAAAAACAGAATTTGATAGCGAGACTAAGGAGTAACATTAAAGCTTAAAACGAACAGAAATTATTTTGCTTATGTGGGGGGCCTTCCCCTCCTCAAGTCCTCACTCTTTACGCTTTATGGTTGGACTTTTTGTCAAAATTCTTTAAGAATACCAGCTGAAACACAAGGATCCGTTGAGCTGGAATAGCAAGCTTTTTTTTTAAAGCCCTTAAGAGCTTTAGCGTAACGAGCGAGAAGTTGAGGAGCGAGCAGTCCTCCCTCGTGTACGGAATATCTTCTGTTTGTTTAAGTTTTAATATTCTTCCTTACTTTCAGCTGAAAAAATACTTGTTTTTGTATTTAATACCGTCTAAGGATAGGACTTACGCTAAAGCTCTCCTATCGACTGAATCAAACGCTTGTTCATAATCTATGAAATTGAGGACTAAATGGGTCTGATGACTTAAGCACTTATCAATTTATTATTAATCTAAGAGTGAAATTTTTAGCCGACGCATCCTCTCCCTCTCCTAAAACCAAACTGTTCTTCTCTTAAAACTTTATTTACAACATCTATAAGGCTAAAAAGTGTTACCTTACTACGTAATTTGCTTCCTGCAAAATTTAATGGCTCTATAATTAACACACTCACTTCACTTCATCCTTTTATAAAGGGCTATATTTGAATTTTTCCTAAAATCACTAGATACTTTCCCTTTTTCGAAAACCATATTCATAATTTTCTAATATTTCATATTTCAAAAACTCATTTACCACACTATCAGCACCAGAGGTCTTCTTATCTTCTTCTTCTTCTATTTAACAGCAGGCGGGCTTTTCAGTAATACTATTTAGCCCTTTTCCTTTTGCTTCACTCTGTGGGCTACAGAGCTACTGGCTTGATTGCCTAATAATTATTAGATATTTTCAGATATCTTTCAGTAGATCTTTCGACTCTAGGAGTTCAATTATGAGATGATAGATGTCGATTTCTATGCTCTGTGTGCAGGTATAGTTGGCTAGGCTCTTGGCTGATAGTGAGATTTTGTGGTGTTTGAAGCATTTTAACAGTTTACAAAGCAAGGTATTTTGTGCAGACGTCAGCATATTACATTCAAATAGGTAATGGTCAATTGTTTCATTATTCATATTACAATGCCTGCAAAGAGGGGACAGTAGAATTGAACCACTTGAATTAGAAAACTTATACGAGAATGCAAGAAAATTTAGTCCATTTGTTACAGAACGAATTCTATGATAAATTTTAGAAAAATACTTATTGGGAAAGGGGGAAAGGATAGGATTATTCTTGTTAAAATTAATATCTGATAGTTTTCATCGGTAAATATCTCTAATCGGGATTGGTCTCCCACTTGGCTGGTCAATATTTATAGCATTTTTTGCTATTTCATCAACCTGATGATTACCACTTATGCCAGAGTGGCTAGGAATATACTGAAAATAAGTTCTTATGCCACTTGAAGCAAGATTATCTATAATACTGAGACAATGATAAGTGTCAATGACCAACTTATACTGAGGAGCTGAGGCCAGCAACTCAAGGCTTGATAAAGAGTCGGAATATATAATAATATTATTTGAATTTGCAATCAGATGTTGGTTATCCTTAAGGTGTTCTAATGCCATGATTATGGCATTTAACTCAGCAGACATTATAGATAAACTATTATATAATCTCTCGCCCATTGCAATTTTTAGGTGAGGAAGGAAAGCACCACTTGCTACCTTCTCATTCATTTTTGACCCATCAACAAATATTTGAAGTGATTTTTATAGGTAATTGTATTAAGTTCAGCAAATTTTTTCTGGACAAAAGCAATGGGGGTTAAATCTTTATTCCACTTTGAGAAATCAGTATTTATTATGGGAATTGACCAATTCCATGGAGCGGATTGGGGGAAAGTAGGTGCAATAGACTTTGCCGGTACGGGGAACTTCTTCTGAATATTGGCATACTCATCTGCAATGCCTCTATACATGGCTGGATTTCTTAACCAATTATGTAGAGTGTGTGAGCTATTTGATTCAATTTTTGTAAGATCTTTGTCAAGAGAAAGCTACGTCTCTCCCTTACTGTTGTTAATCCACTCTCCATAAGCAGAAACTTGGTGCTTGTGGGTTTCCTAAGACCAAATATGAGACGTATTATATCATTTTGTGTTGTTTCAATTTTTTGCATCTGGGTCTTTGCACATGCACCATAGACGATGAGCCCATAGTCAATATGGGGTCTTATATGTGATTTATAAAACTGGAGTAAGGTTTTCTCCTCCCCAGGGTGTGGAAAGAAGTCTTTTTAGTATATTTGTTTTTCTATAGCATTTTTTTATTGTGTTTGAAATGTGGAGGTGGAAATTAAGTTTTTGGTCAAGCATGAGACCTAGGTAATTAATATGATTATCTTCTGGAATAGTTGTTCAATTTAGAGTTAGTTTTGCATTGACATGGTTTCGCTTTCGGTGAAATTGGATTATTTTTGACTTGGTAGGTGCAATGGGTAAATCTGAATGTTGAGAGAATTTTTCAAATTGGAAAAGTGACTTTTGCAGATTTGACTGTGCTATCTCAAAGGTGTTGCCAGATGACCATAGCACCAGATCGTCAGCATATTGTAGATTCGTGTGCGGGAGGTTCATGTCCCAGAGATACAGGGCAAAGAGGAGACAACTGAGGACTGCTCCCTGAGGTAGGCCTTTGGTTGTTGTCTTTTGGGGTGAAGAGGCTGAACCAACACAAACGATGAAACTTCGCACTTCTATGGAGGATTTTATAAAAGATACTAGCTTGGGGAGTAGTCCAAGGTTTGCAGGTTTGTTTAAGGGATTTGGTGGTTCACATTGTCATATGCCCCCTCAAAATCTAGGAAAGCTGCAACTAGGACATTATTTTTTGAAAATGATTCATTTATTGCATTTGTTAGCAAAATGAAAGCATCTGTTGAGGAGTGGTGTTTCCTGAATCCAGTTTGAGTGTGAGGGATCATATTATTTTTTTCAACAAACCAGAGGAGTCTGTAATAGATCATTTTCTCCATTATTTTCCCCGTCACAGGAGTAATCATTATGGGCCTATAGGACTCAGGGTTATCTTTGGGTTTATTTTTCTTTAGGATTGGTAGGAGGGACGAACATTTCCATATATTGGGGAACATAGAAGATGCCCAAGCGTGATTATAACAATTTAGCAGTTCCTGTTTATATGAAGGGGTGAGATTCTTTATCCATGAAGGGTGTATATTGTCATAGCTGCCGCTAGTTTTGGTCCTAATATGATGTATTGCATTATTCATTTTTTGGATTGAAAATAGACTAGTTATATACTCGGATCCTGGGCGTGGTTGGTAACTTGGGTTCATAGGAATTGGGGACATTTCGCTTCGATTATTTGATGTTAGCTTTAACAAAAAGAGTTGCAAATAGCTTAGCTTTTTCATTATCATTGTCATAATGGGTATTATTATGTATAAGCTCATACAGGAGTGGGTTGGGGGAAGTCTTTTTCCCACAGATGTGGCTTATTACTTTATGTATAATTGGCTCATGTGTTTCTCTGGAGAGATTATTTGCAAAATTATTCCAGTATTTATATTTAGCATCTATTATAGTCCTTTTTAGATTAGATTCTGCTTGTAATTTTTTTAAATATGTAGTAGGTGATGGTTTTTTTATTAATGCTCTCCTAGCTGCCTTTTTTGTTCTCTATTTATTTTGGCACTCATTTGTCCACCATGCTTTAGGAATGTGTTTAGGGAAGGTTTTCTTGGGTGTTGTTCTGGGGATAGCATGATTAGCTGTATTTATTAGTAAAGATGCCAAGACTTCAGCATGTGTGTCAACTGTTGTGTTTGAAATGCATGAATTTTGGGTGAAACTTGTAATTTCATCATTTAGCTTATTTTGGAACATAGGCCAGTTTGCTTTAGTGTTGATATATTTGGAGGTATGTGATAGAGTTTCAGCAGGTTCATTTCGGGAGCAAACTATAGCCAAGTGGTCAGTACATAGACTATCAATTTTATTTATATAAATTTTATTCAAAATGTTTAATGACACAATTTGTAGGTCGATTGTGGAGAATCTGCCACTTTTGGGGTTGAAATATGTATTCAGGTTTGGAGGGGTAGCAACAGTTAATTCAGTATTATTTGAAGTCATATGCTCAATCAATTTACCAGCTTTATTTGCTGGTTTATTCCTCCACAAAAGGCTGTGGGCATTGAAATATCCACAAATAATGATATTTTTTAACATATTAGAATTATTTATATATTTAAAGAAATCCATGGCATCTGTAGTTTGGCCATTAGGGTTATAAAAGCTTATTATGTAGGTTTTTGTATTATTCAGCCAAACACTGATACCAATTGC
>JAQQPU010013610.1:10543-24012 GCA_029168905.1 Artemia sp. Kazakhstan ARC1039 | reverse complement strand
AAAAGGTAAAGGATATTACCCTTGTAAAAGGCAAGGATATTGTTTGGCCGTATAATTGGGGTGTTTAAAACAATCAGTAGGGGCTTTCCATTCAGCTGAATCTATTATTTTTTTGAAAGCCTATTTTTTATTGAGTTTTACTGTGAGAAGCGGTTATTTATTGTTTAGGATATTGAACGTCGCGTGTCTTAGGAGTGGCCGTTATGATAATACTAATAATAATAACAAGATATTGCTAAAATAAGGTTTTACGTTTGATGAATTGTCTAAGTTGTTTGTCAAGAATTCCAATGTCGTAATAATAAAAATACTGAATAAGCATTATGCTGAAGGTGAAAGAAAAAAGGTTAGGATACTCTACGATTCAATGTTTGATTATCTTGTTCGCGTGCGTTTTTTTTTAATTTGGATAAGTTATAAGATAGAATTAATTTCAGAAAAGGAAGGATTGACCCTGTGTTAGCAGTTAAAATGTTTCTTTCCTCAAATTGTCACTAATGGGGCAACGATGCTCCAGTATATTTTAAAGTAGTAGGTATATCGATAAAATCTCAACTCAACTGAGTTCAAAGGTGACACCTTCTTCATAGGTGACTGTGAAGATGATTTTGTAGTCAAAATATGTCGAATTTTAGTTTTTTTTTTTTTATTTCGAGGTTTGATATACTGAAAGAGTTTCCTTAGATCCACAATTTGAATACTCGACTAAGATCAAAAATATGTGCTGAATTAATGTTATTTGGGGTTGTGCATTGAAATATAATTGATTTCAGTACATGGGGAACCCTAGTGATCCTCGTGTTTACCTACTCCAGGGGCTACCTGGGACAGGTAAAACTAGGATGGCTGTTCCAACTATACTTTATCTTCTACGGCTGAATCCAAAATATAATACTTCGTCCAAAATTCGGGAAATACTATATTCTGCTCAGCAGAAATACGAGTCCTCTAGTTTAACATGTTCGCGCACTTGTTATTAGATTATCGCTACACCCTTGCTTACACAATTTACTATACCAAACTTAAAAAAAAGAATTTCTTTTTTTTGTATTTAATCGAGAAAAGAATTTTTACCTGCTTTTTGAGTTTAATTAACAGCCATGATTAATATTTTCTTAGTTTTCTGTATCGTCTGGTAACGGATGTGTTTTGGGCGTTCCTTGTGGTGAAGAGATCCTTTAGGAATCCTGGCCAGTTGTATCATTTATTTGGATGGTGGAGTATTGGGTCCTAGTAGTTGCGTTATTTTCCGTTGGAAGTTTTTGGTGAATAGACTCCATTTGGGGTTTTATAAGGGGGTGCTGGGCTTGATTTGGAATTATGAAATACAAGGATTGTGGTGGCCCTTCGTTGTATTTGTTGGCAAGAATATTTTCCAATTGGGGGTTAAGTGGTAGGTCAACTTCAATTGTGAAATAGGTTTCCACCACTTTCTCTAAGTTTAAGCAGAATTCTCTTTGTTTTTGCAATTCTCTGTTGATTTTGGCTTTGTTTTCCTTCAGTTGTTTTTCTAAGCTCTCCTGTTGTAGTTTAATTATTTCTTTCTGTGCTTTTAAGTGGTCGTATTCATGCTGTAAATTTAGGAGCTTTACTTGTTCAGGTGCCAGTGCTTCTTGTACCGCTATTGTTGCAGATAGAACAGTACTGTTCCTATAATCTTCCACTTTTTTACCGATTTCTTGCATTTTCTTATATAATTCATGTAATTTTAGGAGCTTGTCGAGATAATTAAATCCTTTAACAAGCGTTGCGTCGCTTATTGATTTCATTTCATTCTGGATTTTGGCGGTCTACTCCTTAACTTCCATGAACTCAGTCTCGATTAATTTATCCATTTGTATAGTCACTAGGATCTCATTTATTTTTTTGTTCATTTTTTCTTTGGAGGCCTTAATTTCACTAAGAGATTTAAGTATGGCTTCTATCATGTTCTCGATTTTCAGTCTTTCTGTTATCAATTGTGCCGAAGCGTCTAGGAGTTTCGATCGCATCTGAAATAGCTGGTCCATAGTCGTTCCGGCTGTAACGAGGTGGCACCAGGTATTTTTTTCGGAGGAGGGGTTGAACAATTCTTGTTCTGCTTCTATCTTCAGGGTTTTCTATCAAGCCGGGATTCAGTTTATCTGCAAAAATTAACTATTAATTTCCTTCGACCTTTTACGGATAGCTTTCTTTGAAGTGTCGTATTCATACACATTTGTTTTAAGTTTTTTTTTTGCTTATTCAACCTACTCATTTCGTCTTAACATTATTTTATGAGTTTTTGGGGTACTTGATCTCTAGACGTACTTCCACTTATCTGGTTTTTTAATTACTCTGCCAGATTTTCTGGTAATTTCCTGTTCGCTTTCTGGCGTTTTATTCTTTTTTGACTTTCCCATAGAGATTAGGTTGAATTTCTTGTACTGCTTCAATAAGAATTTTTGACCTTTTAATTTAGCCTCTTTCGCATATGCCGTAGCCGAAGTTGGTTTTCGTTTTTGTGCGTCTGGGGGTTTGCCTGGAGCTGATTCCTCACCTGATTCAGTAGAACTGGTCTCTGAATATTCATCATTGGGAGTTTCCAGGATGGTCCTTTGCGATTTTGGAGTATCACCTGCCCTTGCTTTTTATATTTCGTCTCCTCTGGAGGTAGAGGATTTATTTTCCATTTCCTCGCGCTGAATTCCTGTTTCGGGGGAGTTAAAATATTCTTGAAAAATATGGGAGGAGTCAAATGTTTGTGGAGAGTGTCTCCATTGTTTGAATGCCATATCCTTGGAAGGGGGGTATTTTTTGTAACATGGTCTGTTGCCAGGAGGCTGATTTCTTGGGCTTGACTTTGGGTACCGTTATTTGATGATATTCTCCTATATTTTCATCTTCAGGGTATTCCTGGGTCCAAGGCAAGGTACTTTGTCTTGTTTTTATAGGGTAATTGATAATGTTCATAGTTTCTCTCAAATTTTTCTTGTTTGTTTCCTTGTTGGTTCTCTTTATTTTTACACCCAGGGTTTCCATAGCTCTATTTAATTCATCATGTAACAATAGGGGCCTCTCTATCGGGGTTGCTAGTGATACCCTATCATCTGTAAATCTTTTGGGGGGACAAGGAGTTGAAATTGTATCGGGGAAAAAAAGGTTTTTTGCGGACAGCGTATAGTCTAACCCTTCTGAGCTTTCTGACGATGAGCTTTTTGGATCTTTTTGGGGTTTTGTTACCATTGGTATTAAAGATTTTCTTTTGGGAATGACTAGATTTTTCATGGCTAAAAATTCTTCAAAGTTTTCCTCGTCGTTGTCATTTTCGAAATAGTCTTGTTTGAAATTGAAAGGTTTTAACTCGGCTAGCCTTGACTTGGGGAATTCATTTTCCACGTTTGATGAATCAGTAGATGAGGGTTTCGGTGCCCATCTGTCCGGGTACTTGGCCCTTTTTATGCGGCTAACATGTGCCTTATATGTTCTTCCGTTGTCAGGGTTTATCATTTTAAAAGTAAAATCATTGTCGTATTTTTTGATTATTCTATAAGGTCCCGAATGTTTATTGGAAAGTTTTTTGCCTTTCACTTTTGCCTCATTCTTTAGGTAGACACAATCTCCTACCTTAAAATTTATGTTCCCTTTGACTTTGGATTCGTTTCTCAACTCTTGGTTTGTTTTACATTTTTCTAATTCATGTCTAACTATCTTATAGGTTTTCCTCATCCTATTTATAAAATCTTGCTTGTAGTCCTCTGTATTTTGTAATACTGTCTGGATTCTATAACTTCCTGGTAGTGTATTTTAAAATCGCACCCGAATAAAAGATAAAATGGACTTTCTTTAGTTGTCTCTGAATAGGCAGTATTGATTACATTGGTTAAGTAAGGCAGGACTTGATTCCAATCGTTTCTGTTATCTTTTGTATAAATGCTCAAGATATTCGAAAATATTTTATGCCTATTTTTGATTTTCCCATTAGCTTGGGGGTGATAGGGGGATGTCACCAATTTCTCTATGTTAAGAAAACTCATTAAATCTTTTGTTACCTTTGAAACAAAATTACTTCCATTATCACTTATAACCTTGTTAGGAAAACCAAATTTTAGAAGTATTTTCACTAGTGCTTTACTCGTAGCGTTTTCGCCTTGATTTTTCAATGCTTTAGCAAAAGTGAACCCGGAAAAGTGATCTATAACTGAAAGAATGCAAGTATGGCCTCTGTTGGAAACAGGTAAGCCTCCACTGGTTTCATATAAATCAAATGAAACAATGTCGAAAGAAAACCTCGCTACCGGCACTCTTCCCATTGGAGGGTGGGGATAAGTTTGGGGATTCTTTCTTAAATTAAATGATTCGCAATTGTTTATGAAGTCTCTGAGTTTGGTTAATGCTGAAGGAATAAAGAAATATTGTTTTAATCTATAACAGGTTTTCATGATTCCCAAGTGTCCACCTGTTTCCGAGTGAAAATATTCAAAGGCAGGTATTATTAGGTTTTGGGGTAATACAGGTTTTATCGAAATCATAATAAAAATTGTCTTTTTCCCTTCCCAGGGCTTTGAACTTATCAGGGAGGTTATCAAAATTCACAAAAAAATAAATGAGAGTCGAACACATTTCGTTCTTAATTTGGTTTCTTTTAATGTTAGCCAGCGATAAGGGGCTATGATTAATTTCGTTTTCTTCTATTTGAATTTTAGGTTTATTCTTCTTGTGTTTTCGTTTACTGGGATTAACGGCATTTATTTCTTTGTTTTCGTTATCTGAGGAGTTATTTTCGGGGTATCTACTCAAGTAATCACAGGGTGCATTTTGTTTACCGGTCAAATGTTCAAATTCGTAATCCAGATCTTTGATTTTCATTATTCATCTAGCTAAGATTCTTGTTGGATTTTTTAATGTGCTTAGGTACTGTAAGCTCTTATGGTCTGAACGCAGCTTAAATTTTTGACCCGCTAAATAATGTCTAAATTTATCTAAATGGTAAATTATAGATAGTAGCTCCAATTGCGTTGCAGAATAACTGCTTTCGCCTTTCGATAGAGTTCTGCTTGAATAGTATATGACTTTCTGTATATCCTGAGGGGGTTATTGTAGGGGATTGGCGTAGTCTTCTACGGGGATTAATTGAAAAAGGAATGCACCGATGCCCAGAGCTGAGGCGTCAGTGGTGACTACAAATTGTCCTTTTTCAAAATCAGGTAGCGAAAATACTGGTTCAGAAGTAAGTGCTTTCTTTAGAGTGTCTAAGGAAGTTTGAGCTTCCTGCGACCAGGTAATGTTTTGGGGGTCCCTTTGGTTAGATCTGTTAGGGGTTTTGCAATTTGTGCGTAGTTACGTATAAATTTTCTAAAATAACTGGTCAAACCAAAAATGGCTTGCAATTGTCTTATAGTTTTCGGAGGTTTGAAATTTTCTACATATTTTATCTTCTCAGGGTCCGGTGATATTTGGCCTTGGGTCACTATCATTCCCAAGAATTTTATTTCGGATTGAAGTAAATTTACTTTTTCAGGTCTACATTTCAAATTACCTTCTCTGAATTTTTGAAAAACTTTGGATAATGTGGCTAAATGATCCTCCGGGTTTTCTCCTACACAGATTACATTATCCACAAAATGAATAATATTGTCTACGCCACGTAATAAATGTAACAAAGGTCTACATAGTGCACTTGAACTAGTTTTAAGTCCGAAGGGTACTCTTAAATATTCATAAGAGCCACATTCAGTTGTAAAAAATGCCGTCTTATAAACGTCATTATCTGCTATCTTAACTTGATGATAACCTTGTGTGAGGTCAAGAGATGTAAAAATTTTATTTTTGATTGAGATGGAGTCTAGGATTTCGTCGATTCAGGGCATGGGAAACTTGTCGATAACTACCTGCTTGTTCAGGGCTCTATAGTCTACTACGAGCCTAAGGTCCTTGCCCTTTTTTGGTACTAGTGTAACAGGGGCTGAATACGGACTTATACTTAGGCGTATGATATTATTTCTCTCTAATTCGCTGATTTTATTTTTTAACCAATTTTTGTAGGGATGAGGGATACGATAGTGTTGTTTAGCTTCAGGCAACCCTGTAATTTTAATAGAATGTTCATAGAACGGTATCAATCCAATGTCCTTTTCACACGTGGAAAATATATCTCTAAAATTCCAGAGCAATTCACATAATTTTTCTCTTAATTCCGTATCTTGGATATGATCTAATTTAAATTTTTCCAAAAAATGGGGTCTTGTTAGTGGGTACCTATTCCTTAGATTATTGACACCAATGCTATTAACTAAGCTTCTTTTGTAGTTTTTTCATTCGTTTAGCTCGCACTCAGAAATCACTTGTATTTCCACGAGACATGTTCCCTTTTTTATTCAACCAAATAAAACCTTCTCCTTTCTCATATAAAATGATCTGTTCTTCACAAAACAGATTTTTGTCGATTTCTCCACACGGGGATGCAAACAAAATTTCGGAGTTATTATTTATTGGGGTAACCATTTGTGAGATTTGAACTCTGCATTGTTTTCGGGGGAATCTTTTTCTTGCGCACTGTGAATGCATAATATTTTTCTTCCTAATTATTTCTTATTAAATTGAGATTGGCGCTTGATCACGTTAAATCTTCCGCTAGTGAGGTTGGCTGTAAGGGGCCCATATTGAGATTAATTACTTCATTCCACAATTCTGCTATTTTCTTAATTTCTGCTTGCCTATGCTCCTGCATTTTCCCTATTTTTGCTTTTATTGACTCGATCCATTTGTCGCTGGGATTTCTCCTACAGGACGAGAAATATGGTACAAAAGTTTTTATTCTATTCACTGTTGCTTCCCCTTCCTCCACATGTTGGAGAATAGGATCGGATGGATATACGAGTCTGTGATTTGCTATATCTAATAACACTATTGGATTTTAAAAAATTAGTACCGATTATAGCCTCATAAGGTAATTTTTGCATATTATGAAGTTGGTAGGAAAGACTCTATCATCTTTTGTCATATCTAGGAGTATTGTGCCTATTGCTTCCAGCCTATTCCCTGTGACGCTAGTTAAACTGGGAATTTTAAAACTTTTCCGTCGCTTGATATACACTGGTAATTTATTAAATACATTCGTGTTTATTATATTGACCGATGCACCGGAATCTATTAGCGCTTTGAAGTAAATATTTGCAACACCACAATCATTTAATATAGGTAATATATCATTATTATCACTTACAACTACTGGAAGGGCCCTATAAAAAACACTGGCCTCCAGGGTCCCGGTTAGTTTTCTTGGGGGCCTGACTCGTTTCCTTGTGCATTTATTTGATAGGTTGATGTTTGACATTGGGGTTCGGTAGGAACTTCCCCAGCAAGCTGATTGACATTTGATTGTCTTTGTTGCCGCGTATTATTATGTGGGTTGGAATTTCTTGTGCCGACGGCTCGCTGCATTTGTTCATTTTGCATTGACGAAAAATTTCTACCCGTCGGGAAAAAATATCCTCTGTTATCGCTCGTACTCCTGCTAAATCTAGTCGGATACGCTGTCCGTGAATTAAATAGGTACATGTTTTGTCGCGTACTTGGGTTTGGGAACCGATAATTATTTTGTCGGTTGGGGGGAAGATTTGAGTATTCCAATCCCTGTTGGTAGGGGTTGCGGAACAATGGCAGACGTGGGGGGTTCCTCCTATAACTTCCTGACCCGTTGGCATTTAAGTTTGTTCTCCCGAACAAACGGTTATTCACACCTAGGGTTGCTGGTGTATAATTGTTTGTAGTACGGTATTCCCTTGCAATATGTAGGGGTTGAGGTAGGGGTTGATGATATATTTCGATTTGGTTTCCCTAACATTTTGGGTTTCGTCGAAATATACAGTTTCGTGCTTTAATTTGTATATTGAACTGGTTTCAACGATTCTTTCTCGGAACGCTTTTAGCAATTTTTCTATGGATTCAATTGGAAGGTTGTTATATTCCCCTATGGTTTTCTCTAATTGTTTTAAAAATGTTAATGCTTGCCCTTTTAGTCTCATTAACAACATGCCTACTAATGATTTTAAGTCCGTTTGAGTTACTTCTAAAAATTGGTTTAGTTGGATACTAAATTCATCTACGTCTGAGTCTCCGTTATATGAGAGAAGGGATTTTGAAATTTCCACTGTTTTGGCAATAAGTTTTTGTTTAAGCAATTGTTCGTTCGGATCTAACGACATATTGACTAGTTTTTTTCAAAAATAATTAAAATTCGATACTGAGGAGTTTTTTTCATATAACTCAAATTTGACACTTCCAAATTTCCCTTATCTTATGAGGGGATTCTATATATTTTTTTCTTAGGGAGTATACTTTTTTTTGTTACTATCTTAAGGGGACTTAGGCCTAACAAAATATTGCACTTTCTCTATGCGTAGTATTTCTCAATAATCTTTTTTAAGTGGAAAATTTTGTACTTGTGTTTTGCTCCATTATACAGGCCGTGCCAATTCTAATGGGGGATTTTCTTTGTTATTTCTTTTCTTGTATTTTATACCATAGTTTAAGGGGGAAGACTCGTGTGACGAGGGATTAAAGCAGAGGTTTGAGTGGGGAGCATATATCAATGGCCATACTGAGTCGAAATCAGATTAAAAGGATTCAGGTTCCCTTGAGAGCAGTTGGAGCCACAAGGACTAATTATCTTGAGAAATACTAACATGAAGAGACAAAACTAAGAAAGTAATGTATTTTTTTACTCGCACTAGCGGTACAAAATTTGTTCAGGAATATCAAAATTATCTGTATAACATTTCACAATCATAGGCACTAGGACAATGTTATACACTGAGGCATTTACAATGCAACATGCGTTTAACAATGTTCTGATAACAATATCAAGGATTATCAATAGTTAGAATGCTTACATTTGATTGTTCCTAAACTCTACTCGAAGACTCACTCTAAACTCATTCTAAAAAAAAGTCCTTCCAGACTCCTTCTAAGACTCCTTCTAAAACTCCTTCTAAACTGTTGCTAAAAAAACTCCTTCTCAACTGGCACAAAACTTCTAAGTCCTGCTAACCATACTCTCTCGCCCGAGGTTATATTCGGGCGTTGCTGAAGAGTATATTACATTGGGTCTATTGGTTCGGACAGTATGTCCTATATTCCTATTGGACAAGGAGTACACCAATAGGCCATTTTAAATTTAACGTGATTAATAGTTGTAAGATAGACACATCATATTTTTTCTTGTCATACAAAGTTTTTGTTGCACATTATTAATGTTCTACTTTGTATAATTTATAGATATGAGAATGACACTTCCAACTTTTTCTGTCGAACAAAAGTCTGTTCTACAATGTCTATTCTACTTTGTATCCTTTTTTATAAGTGAAACACTGTTTGGACATTGGCTACTTTGTTTGCACCTGCGAATGCTATTCAATACTTAAAGACATCATTGTTTTGCACCTGCGACACTGGCGCCGGTAAATTTATTCATACGATGAATTTAAAGATTAACTACGAGATACATAACTTGTAAATTTAACATCTCGGAATTCTTTTTGTTAACGAAAGTTTTGTCTGAGAACTGATTAGCTAATTGATAACTATTAGATAGCAAAATCCTTCTTTTGGAATTCTGCTTATTTTAGCCATTTTAAATGATACTCAGAATAATAAGTTTCATAGTAAGACGCGATGTAGGCACTTGCCTCTTAGTCAGGCAGATATCACGACGCAAATTTCGTGTCCCTTAACTTAGCATTCTATCAGAAAATATTGTCTTAATTAATTACTCGACAGTGGAGTTTATGCTTCTAGGATTTTGATCCCGTTACAGTATGCAAAAGGTTTTTTTTTAATTTTTGATACTCAGTCACCATTTAAAAGACTTGGAATTTACCAAGTAGCTGAGTTTGTTGTATTCAAAGGTGCTTTTTTATTTATTTTTATATAATCAATCTCAAATTAAAAGACTTGGAATTTACCAAGGAGCTGATATTATTCGAATTTTTTATACTCACTCACCACTGAAAAGAATTGGAATTTACAGAGTAGTTGAGTTTGTTCTATGCAAAAGTGTTTTCTTATTAATTTTTTGATCCTCATTAATCAATTAAAAGACTTGGAATTTACCAAGTAACTGAGTTTGTTCTATACAAAAGGTTGATACTATTAATTTTTTTTTACTCAGTCACCAATTAAAAGACTTTAAATTTACCAAGTAGCTGAATTTGTTCTACGCAAATGTGCTCTTTTATTATTTTTTGATACTCAGTCGCCAAATAAATGACTTGGAATTTAGCAAGTAGCAGAGTTACTTCTATGAAAATGCTTTTTTATTTATTTTGTATATTCAGTCATCAATTAATAGACTTGGTATATACCAAGTATCTGATTTTGTTCTATACAAAAGTTCTTGTTTTTATTTATTTTTGATACTCGGTAACCAATTGAAAGACTTAGAATTTTTCAAAAAGCTAAGTATGTTTTATGCAATAGTTTTGAAATTAATTTTTTATACTCAGTCACAAATTAAAAGACCTGAAATTTAACAGACGGATGAGTTTGTGACTGTTTTTTATTAGTTTATGATTCTCAGTCACCAATTAAAAGACTTTAAATTTACCAAGTAGCTGAGTTTGTTCTATATCAAAGTGTTTTCTTAGTAATTTTTGAAACTCAGTCATCAATTAAATGACTTTGAATTTACCTTCTAGCTGAGTTTGTTCTATGCAAAAGTGCTTTTTTGTATTAATTTTTGATTCTCAGTCATCAATTAAAAGACTTGGAATTTACCAAGTGGCTGAGTTTTTTCTACGTAAAAATACTTTTTTATCAATGTTTGATAGCCAGTCATCAGTTATAAGACTATGAACTTTTTCTGTAGTTGAATTTTTTCTATACAAATGTACTTTTTTATTAATTTTCGTTACTCAGTCACATATTAAAAGACTTAGAATTTACCAAGTAGCTGAGTATGTTTTATGCATAAGTGTTTTTTTATTTATTATTTCTCATACTGAGTCACCAATTAAAAGACTTGGAATTTAACAAGTAGCTGAATTTGTTCTATAATATTGTGCTTATTTACTAATTTTCTTATGCTCACTCATCAATTAAAAGACTTGAAATTTACCGAGTAGGTGAGTTTGTTCTATGTAAAAGTGTTTTCTTATTAATTTTTGATACTCTGTCATCAATTAAAAGACCTGGAATTTACCAAGTAGTGGAGTTCGTTCTAAGCAAAAGTGTTTTATTTTTTGTTTTTAATACACAGTCATTAAATAAAAGACTTGGAATTTATCAAGGAGCTGATTTTGTTCTTCACAAAGTGCTTTTTTTAATAATTTGTTATGCTCAGTCACCAATTAAAAGACTTGAAATTTACCAAGTAGTTGATTTTGTTTCACGCAAATGTGCTTTTTATTAGTTTTTTGTACTCAGTAACCATAAAAAGGACTTGAAATTTGCCAAGTAGCCGAGTTAGTTCTAAGCGAGTGTTTTTTAAATAATGTTTTATTAATTTTCAGTCATCAGTTAAAAGACTTGGAATTTACCAAATAGTTGAGTTTTTTCTATTCAAATTAGTTTTTTTAATAAATTTTGATACTGAATCATCAAATAAAAGACTTGAAATTTACCAAGTAGCTGAGTTTGTTCTACGCTAAAGAGTATTTTTACTTATTTTTTATACTAAGTCACCAATTAAATAAATATTGACTTGGAATCTACTAAGTAGCTGAGTTTTTTCTATGCAAAAGGTTTTTTTTAATTTTTGATACTCAGTCACCAATTAAAAGACTTGAAATTTACCAATTAGCTGATTTTATTCTAATATTTTCTTACTCACTCAACAATTACAAGACTTGAAATTTACCAAGTATTTGAGTTTTTTCTGTGCAAAAGTGTTTTCTTATTTATTTTTGATCCTCAGTAATCAAATCAAAGACTTGGAATTAACTGAGTAATTGAGTTCTTTCTGTGCAAAAGGTCTTTCTTATTAATTTTTTATACTCAGTCACCAATTAAAAGACATTTATGAAATTTATGAAGTTTATGAATTAGTTGAATTTGTTCTACGAAAATGTCCTGTTTTATTATTTTTTGATACTAAGTCACCAAATAAATGACTTGGAATTTACCAAGTAGCCAAGTTAGTTATATACAAATGCTTTTTTGTTTATTTTTTATATTTAGTCATCAATTTAAAGATTTGGTATATACCAAGTATCTGAATTTGTTCTATGCAAAAGCCCTTGTTATTATTTATTTTTTATACTCAGTCACCAATTAAAACACTTGGAATTTACCAAGTAGCTGAATTTCTTCTAGTCAGTCACCAATTGAAAGACTTGGAATTTATCAAGTAGCTAAGTAGTTTCTATGCAAAAGTTTTTAAATTAATTTCTTATACTCAGTCACCAATTAAGAGACCTGAAATTTACCAAGTAGCTGAGTTTGTTCCTCTTTTTCATTCGTTTATGATGCTCAGTCACCAATTAAAAGATTTGGAATTTACCAAGTAGCTGAGTTTGTTCTATGCGAAAGTGTTTTCTTAGTAATTTTTGATACTCAGCCATTAATTGATTGACTTTGAATTTACCTTGTAGCTGAGTTTGTTCCATGCAAAAGTGCTTTTTTATTAATTTTTGATACTAAGTAATCAATTAAAAGACTTGAAATGTACGAAGTAGCTGAGTTTTTTCTATGTAAAAGTAATTTTTATTGATGGTTGATACTCGAAATTTAAAAGATTAGGTAAAAGACTAGAAATTTAAATAGAAATTTAAAAGACTAGGAATTTGCCAAGTAGTTGAATTTCTTCAAAACAAATGTACTTTTTATTAATTTTTGTTACTTAGTCACATATTAAAAGACTTACCATGCAGATTTTACATGTAGAATTTACCATGTTGCTGAGTTTCTTCTATACAAAAGTACTTTTTTATTAATTTTTTAACAATCAATCACCAATTAAAAGACTTGAAATACACCAAGTAGCTCCGTTTGTTCAATATAAAAGGGATTTTTTTAGTTATTAATTTTTGATACTCAGTCACCAATTAAAAGACTTGGAATTTACCAAGTAGCTGAATTTTGTCTATGCAAAAGTGCTGTTTAATTATTTTTATACTCAGTCACCAATTAAAAGACTTAGAATTTACCAAGTAGCTGAGTTTTTTCAATGCAATAGTATTTTTTATTATTAATTTTTGATACTGAGTCACCAATTAAAAGACTTGAAATGAGCACTGAATAGTCTATGCAAAATAAGGTTTATTGAAGTCAACTTTCCTAAGACCATACTAACATTTTCTAAAAACCAAGAATATTTTTTTTCAAATTTCTTTTTAATCGTTTTCGATGATTATTTCATGGACTTGGTTATATGGACCTCTGAACAATCTCTGCAAAATCAGATTTATTTTGGTCTTCTTTCCTATTACCATACTAACATTTTCCAAAAACCAAGAAGGCTCTCTAAAGTTTTTTTATCTTTTCATGTGATTGTTTTGTGAACTGGATCAAAT
>JAQQPU010013610.1:0-10443 GCA_029168905.1 Artemia sp. Kazakhstan ARC1039 | reverse complement strand
TTCATGTGATTGTTTTGTGAACTGGATCAAATGGGCCTCTTAATAGTCTATACAAAATAAAATTTATTGAAGTTAACTTTACTATAATCATATCAACATTTTCTAAGAACTAAGAAGATTTTTCAAAGTTTCCTTTTCATCTTTCAGGTCATTATTTCATGGACTTTGTCGAATGGGCCTCTGAACAGTCAACGCTAAATCAGAATTATTAAAATCAACTTTACTATGCTCAAACTAACTTTTGCAAAATTCAAGAAGATTCTCCAATCTTTTTTTAATCTTTACAGGTCATTGTTTCACTGGACTTGGTAAAATAGGCCTCTGAACAGTCAATGCAAAATCAGATTTATTGAAGCCAACTTTACTAAGACCTTACCACCATTTTCCAAAAACCAAGAGGATTTTCCATTTTTTTTTAATCTTTTCGGTTGAGTGTTTCATTGAACTTAGTCAAAAAGGCCTCTAAACAGTCTATGCAAAATCATATTTTTCAAAGCCAACATTACTAAGACCTTACCAAGATTTTCCAAAATTCAAGAAGATTATTCAAATTCCTACTTAATCTTTTCGGTTGATTGTTTCATTGGTCTTGGTCAAATGGGCCTCTGAACAGTCTATGTAAAATTTATTTTTTGAAACCATATTATTTTCTCCTTCATATTTTTTTGACTCCGAAAAAAATGAAAATATACAATAAACTAGGTAGTGTTGATGATCAAACGTAGAGTGCAATTAGGGGAAGTCGCATAAGAAAACAGAGGAAAAACTTTATACGTCTAGAAGATTCCAAGTAAAAAAAGTGTTACTACAAACATTATTTTTCTAATAGTAAAGATCACAACTAACATATTTATATCATCCTCAATTCATTTTCTGAAAATATCAGAAGTGATTCTTTTTTTATTTTAAGTTTATTTATGTCATTTTAAGACATGAAAAAAAGATGAACAAATTTTCAAAATCCAGAACATAATTTGCATTTTACTGAATACGTATAAATGTTTTTACTTTTATAACTTTAATAAATCAAATAATATTAGCTTTTTAATTAATAAATATCAGTGTATGTAGATTAAACTGACAATGCACATTCGTTTGTATTTTTTTCAGTAAAGTGCAAATTATGTTCTGGCCTTGGGAAGGCATAGGGGTTTTGAGCCCTACTTATGTTAATTTCTGCTCGTATTTGAGTTTGACTCGGTTATTTATTGTAATTTCTGATTGTTTTGGGTTTCATTTATTTATTGAAGGTGATTTGTGATAGTTTAACGCCTGGTAGATTATTCGATTTTATTTTTGCTCATTTTTTTTAATGGGGTTCTTTACTTTTCTTTGAAAAACTTATTTTGTGGAAAAAACTTTATTTAATTAATTTCTGTTCGTTTTATATTGACATAGCCTTTTCAGGGAAAAAGAAAATATTAGTTAAACATCTTTTCGTTTTTTTAGACTTTATAGTTTGGCCTGCTATCTGTATGCTGGAGAAAATTTGTCATCAATTTTTAACTACATAAACCATTTAAAAAATCTGGGACAAATAGTAATGTTTAATTTAGTTTTATACCTCCTCTAGTTGACCAGAAATAGAAAACTTGATACCATTTGCAAAAAAATCTGTTTACTTTCTTTCATAGCTTGGATACACTTAAACTATTTTGATTTGGTTAAATTTTAAGAGAAGAAGTAGGCCTGAAAGTTTGAACATAATACACTCAGTCATTCTTGGGATACTGCTGAGATGCCTTAATGGGAATTAGCATTAACACAGTGCATTTTGATTTAATCTTAAAGCAACATTTAGTTTTTAAACATAATGTGCAAATGGGAGACTGGCGTGGGAGGGGGATTAAATGCCCTCCAATCACTATCAACTATTGAAAAGAGCACTAGCCTTTTCTATTTTCAATCGAGTGAGCCATTTTCGAAGTTTTTACGACAACTCCTTCGATACGAAGTGCCCTGGTCTAAACAAAAAAAATAATAATAATTCATTGTACCCAAATCGCTCTTGACTATAAAAATGTCAAGCCTTCCAATCACTTTTGACTATTAAAAAGGGCTCTAGCCCTTTCAATTTCTGATCGAATGAGCCCTTTTTGAGTTTCTACGACAACGCTTTCTATAAACACATTACCTGTCCCCAGGGCATAAATTACAACCCTTGCCCTGAGGTATTTGAGGGTGCCCTCCTATAAGACCTAATTTACATAACTTTAAACTACATTGAACAAAATGGCTACCTCATAATTTTGATTGGAAGTGTTTTGGGAAATGGTGGGCGTGAGAGAGGCTTTAGTTGCTCTCCAATCACTTTCAACAATTAAAAAAGACACTAGCCCTTTCATTTTCCAATCGAATGAGCACTTTTTGAAGTTTCTATGACAACGCTTTCTACAAAAGCCGTATATACCCCCAGGGAATAGCTTAAAACCCTTGCCAGTAGAGTTGGGAGGGGGGGTTTGTCATCCTCAAAGACCTAATTTCCAGAACTTTGAACTACGTTGAACAAAATTGCTATCCCAAAATTTTGATTGGATGTGTTTGGGGAAATGGTGGGTGTGAGAGGGGGGTTATTGCCATCCAATCACTTCCAATTATTAAAAATGGAACTAGCCCTTTGAATTTCCAATCAAATGAGCCCTTTTTGAAGTTTTTACGACAACATTTTCTGTAAAAACCTTATATACCCCCAGGGAAAAAAATTACAACCCTTGCCCTGAGGGCTGTGGGGGTAGTGTCATCCTCAAAGACATAATTTCCGGACCTTTCAATTCTGTTGAAAAAAATGGGTATCTCAAAATTTTGATTGGATGTGTTTGGGAAAATGATGGGCGTGAGAGGGGGGCTACTTGCTCTCCAATCACTTTCGACTATTAAAAAGGCCACAATCACTTCTAATTACCAATCAAATGCGCCCCTCTTGAACTTTCTAAAGCATGGCATTCCATAAAAACCTTATATGAGTCAAGTTATGCCCAGGGTATAACTTGAAACCCTTGCCCCGTGGACTCTGATGGGGTTATCTTCTTCAAAGACCTAATTTCTAAAACTTTAATTAAGCTTATCAAAAAATTTGGATTGGATGTGTTTGGGAAAAAGTTTGTCGTAAGAGAGGGTTAGTTGCACTCCAATCACTTTCGACTATTAAAAAGGGCACTAGCCCTTTGAATTTTCAATCGAATGAGCCTTTTTTCAAGTTTCTACGACAAAGCTTTCGATAAAAACCTTTTATGCCCCCAGGGAGCAATTTACAACCCTTACTCTGAGGGATGTTGGGGGAATGTTATCCTCAAAGATATAATTTCCGAAAAATTCAACTACTTTGAAGACAATGCCTATCTCAAAATTTTGATTGGATTTGTTTGGATGAATGGTGGGCTTGAAAGGGGTATTAGTTGCCTTCCAATCACTTTCGACTATTAAAAAGAAACTAGTCATTTCAATTTCCATTCAAATGAGCCCTTTTTTAAGTTTTTACGACAACACTTTCTGTAAAAAAAAACCTTATATGCCCCCAGGGCATAACTGACGACGCTTGATCTAAGGGCTGTGGGGGGTTGTCATCCTAAAAGACTTAATTTCCAGAACTTTTAACTACATTCAACAAGATTGCTTTCTCAAAATTTTAAATGGATATTTTTTGGGAAAAGGTGGTTGTGAGAGGGGGGTTAGTTGCCCTCCAGTCACTTTTGACTATTAAAAAGGGCACTAGCCTTTTGAATTTTCAATCGAATGAGCTCTTTTTGAAGTTTCTACGACAAAACCTTCTAAAAGAACCTTATATGCTCCAAGGGCATAACTTACAACTCTCGCCCTGAGGGCTGTAGGGGGGAGTGTCCTTCTCAAAAACTTGATTTCTATTCTGAAATCAACTACGCTGAACAAAAGGGCTAACTCAAAATTTTGATTGGGTGTGTTTCAGGAAATGGTGCGCGTGGAAGGGGTGTTAGTTGCCTTTCAATCACTTTCGATTATTAAAAAGGGCACTAGCAATTCCAATTTCCAATTGAATGAGCCCTTTTTCGAAGTTTCTACGACAACTCCTTCGGTACGACGTTCCCTGGTATGGAAAAAATAATACATTGTACCAACATCGTTCTTTACTTAGGCAGCGCTATTGCGCTGCCTATGATACATTTAGTACTCCTGCTTTATCTTAACCTAATGTAGATTTCTTTTAAATGTATAAACCGATTTTATTCAAGCCGAATAAAAAAAATTTATTCATATTATTATCATTTGGATTTACAATTTTTCTTCACTCATAATATGTTAAAATAGAATAATCTTAATTCCTGTCCCTAAGTAAATAAATGTTCTACTCTTAGATGCAGGTTAAACTTTTATCTGTATTACAATATCATGGTTGGAATAAATTATCTTCTAGTCGGTCTACTGAATAAACTGGTCTTGCTGTTGTATTGGCAAGGTTTATTTTCGATATATGGTTGTTCGGTGAGTTGTACATACAGCTATTTTTAGTGTTTCAGTGATCTTACCTCTGCATTCTATAGCCATTCAAATGGCCTGAAGGGTCCAGATGCTGGTCTTGATGGTTGAATGCATTAAAAATTCCAATGACTATTCGAATAAATATTCCAGAAACCACAAACTATAACTGAAGGGTTGAAAAATCCCCCACAGTCCTCAGAACAAAGGCTGTAAATTTTCAAGCTAGCCATCGTGACCATATAACTTTTTATGGAAGGTTTGGTTGTATTAAGTTTGGAAAAGGTAAATATAGTTGAACTGAAAAGATCCAGTTTCATTTTAAAGAGTAAAAAATTATAAAAAGACAAACAGCCCACCCACATCATCTTTTCCTGATATGTATCCATTTTAAATTTAAAAAAACTGATTTGTTAAAAATAGTCCAAAGGCCAAATAACTATGCTTCTTTGGTTGAACCCTCCAGTCCTCTGGGCAAGGGCTTTACGAAAAGCAGGTGGTTATTTTTACTTTGAAACTTATTTTTCCTTTGTACCTTATTTAAAATTTTGAAACTAGCCATTTGATTAAACTCTAATCTCTACTTAGGATAATCAAGACGACAAATGTGTAAAATAATTAGCTTACTTTTTATTAAATCAATTACCAATAAACAATTAAACAAACTTTTCACACCACCAGACAAAAATTAAATTAGCCAGAGTTGGCAAAAGAAGACCAACCAATCCAAACCCGCAGCGGTTACAACGTAAACCAAGATCGTGTAGGTTAATTCTTCTTTTCAATCGAATGAATTTCTAGTTTCCTTTTTGAGAGTCAAGAGTAATTGGAGAGCAATTGCCCCCCCCTCCACTCTCAACGCATTTATCCCTCAAAAGCTTTTGATACAAACTTTGAGATAGGAATTTTATTTGAAATTATCTAAATTTAAATTAGCTTTGGTTTTGGGTTTAATGATTCCCTAGCCCTCGGTGCAATAGCTATAAGTTCTGTTGTTTGCCAATTGGTACAGTTTAAGGCAATCATTTTAAGAGTCAAAAGTGATCAAATTATCCTCCCCCTCCCCTCATACCCTTTTTCTCCAAATTTATCTTACATAATTTTGAAATGTCCGATAATAGTCCGAAAGTCCAAAGTCCGATGACTATCACTGAAGGGTTAAAAAATCCCACACTGTCCACAGGATAAGGGCTTTAAATTTGTAAGTTGGCCTTTGTGACTTTGACTTTGACTTTATTCAATAAAAACACACAAATAAAACAAAACTCCAGGGACTGATCAATGATCCCTAGGGCCTAAATTTAGTCCCTGGAGAACTCGTATATTCATACAGATACTATCATTAGTTATTGACAAACAACAAATTGATAAACAAACAAACTTTGAAAAAAAATACCGAAAAAAAGTACTATGCACCACATAAAAAAGAGAGAATCCTCCTGAAAACTATTCATTTGTACTAGAAGAAAGAAGATGTTTCTTGCAATTATATCGAAATGACGGAACTGAAACAGAATCTTTTATTTCCAGCGGAATACTGTTTCATAATTTCACTCCAACGTATTTGATAGAAAAAGTTGCTCTTTGCTTGTGACAAATATCCGAGATAAGAGAAAAATGTATAGATGACGACCTTGGTTAAGCATGATAATATGACGATAAATGAAAAACAAACAAGTTGTGTTAGTCCTAGGGATGCTAGACTATTCAAGAAAACAGCATTATTTTACTTTTATACATTAAAACAGCAGTTTGGAGATGGCAAATTCTTCTTACTGTTAGCAACTGAGATTTAAGAAAAACTTCTTTAGTATTAAGTTTATTAAAATAAATTGACTTTACAGCTATATTTTGTAAGATTTGAATTATCTTTAGATTATAACAAAGAGAATTAGCCCAAACGTAACAACTATAATGGAAATAAGGATAAACAAGAGTACAATAAAGGGTTTGCAAAACTTTTGGTGGAAGGAAATTCTTAATTCAATACAATATTCCAGCTCCTCTTGCAATTTTTATAGATACGTTCTTTACACGTTCTTTCATGATAATAATTTACACATTCTTTCCATGATAATAATTTATCAATGATTACACCTAAATATTTAAATTTTGAAACCCTACATATTAAATATCCATCAGCTGTTAAAGATAGTTCAGTGTTTACCTTTTTAATACTAGAAAAACTCATGTAACTTGTTTTTTTTTTAATATTAATCAATAAACGCTTACTCCTCGTATATTTTATTCGATCATTCAACGTGCTCTCCATGGTCTTAAAAAGGATTTCAACACTTAAAGCTCGGAATAATAAAACTGTAACATCTGCGAAGGATATTGTCAAACAATCTTTTATCAAATTTCCTATATCCGCGGTATAAATGAGGTAAAGGAGTGGCCCTAAAATCAACCCCTGTGGAATTTCACAAGTTATTAGGTGCTCTCGTGATCTTTTTGGTCTAACTATAGCGACCTGTGACCTATTTGATAGATATGACTCAATCCAACTAACAATTCACGGTTGAAATTTATAATTTTTGAACTTTCTAAGTAAAATATTATGGTCTACTGTATCAAATGGTTTCGACAATTCAAAAAATAAAGCTAAGGTATGAAAACCCGTATCTAAAAAATCTTTCACTTTACAAATCTTTCAGTCTTATTTCAGAGTTCAGAGTGACCACATCTAATCTCGGATATTATTAAACCAGTCTATTTTTCAAGTGAAGTAATTTATCATTTCGTAATAACAATTGGCTTAGTTACAGTGACCTATATTCCTGCTCTATGTTCGTTAATTAATTCAGTGACCTTCAGGGATTATAGATATTTCACAACTGGAGAAAAGCCATCAAACTAAGCAGTACGAATATAAATTGGACATACGATACGAAATAAGCCAAAATTCAAAAATAGTTTTCGGAACAGTTAAGGCATTTACGCTGCAATAAAAGTGACAGGAGAGAAGTAAGCAGAAGAGGGGTGAGAGAGTTGTCTGCATGAGCCGTGGTACCCACTGGGCTTGCCCTTTAAATTGCGGGGACAAGGTAGGCAGCCTCCAACGCTTTTCTTACTTCTCTTGTAAGTGAATTTCTGCTATTAATACTTTTGGCTCCGCCCAAGGACTGATCTTGGACTCTGTGTGATTACGTTCTGTACGAAATATGCCGCCGGATGATACTGGTGCGAAAGAGAGATTGATACGGAATGCCGTGTTAAATTTCGCAGTAAGAGCGTATAAAGCGGGAAACCAGAGTGCGGATATAATGAGCAAAGCTGCAGAGTTCTTCGAGTTGGATGATATACGGAATGCAAAGAAATTACTGTGGTCTGAGGCAGGCCAGTCAACTAGGCCAACTAATCGTGACAAACCTACTGACCACATATTCGATATCAGAAAAGCACTGAAATACTGCGATGACAACAGAGTCAATTCGCCGTGTTTTGTTATCTATGAGCCTGACGAGGTTCCTATGATTGCCGGAGAAATCTCAGCGACACTGACCAGGAAAGTGAATGAGCTTAGTGCTAAGTTTGACAGTTTTGTGAGATCCGCGAGTCAGTCCCAACCGGCAGCCTCCTCTGTTCCACTGCAAACTGTGACAGTGTCGACTTATGGAGTCGTGCTAAAGAATCCCCCGAAAGGACTGGACGATCCCGTTTCACGAAAGGATTATCTCGATAAAGTATGTGGAAGCAATTGTGGAAATATTGTGGAACTGAAAACTCGCAAAACCGACTGAAAAATTGTTCTGAACGATCAAGAGGCTGCGAAATCAGTTGCATAGGCTATTGCTAAGTCCAACTCAAGTGTTAAAGCAAAAGTGTCCAGTCCTGCGTTCTTTGGCATAATCAGGCACGTACCCATCAGCGTTAGTGAGGAGGATCTTTGTGGTCTTGTGAATAATTATTCTGAGGCCTCTCAGATCGGTAAAACGAGATCGTTCAGACTGAAATTTGTGACCAAGCATCATCTAGCCTCCGCGGTGAAATCTCCGCTTATTATAGGCTACGAACAAATTCCAGTTGAGGACTTTCATTTTCTCCCGAGGCGTTGCTATAAGTGTCAGGCCTATGGGCATATTGCAAAGGACTGCTCTAATAAAGCAAGATGCTCAAACTGTGGAGGAGGCCATACTAATTCTAAGGACACCCCGTGCCAGAACCAGATGAAGTGCGCCCTCTGTGGCTCCAATAAGCACCCCTGCTACAGTTTCAGTTGTCCAGAAGCCAAAAAGGCCCTATCTAAGCGATGACTAGCTCCAGCACTCTGAAAATAGTGACGTGGAACATAAATGGCGGAGTACTATCTAAATTACCACTTTTAGAAAACCTTGCTAACAAATTTGACATTGTGTGCGTGCAAGAACATTTCCTGTGTGTTGAGGGACTCCAGCTCTAACAACTAAACGAAGACGTAAATGTGTTTGGCATTCCTTCTAGGAGCTTGGGAAGAGGTCGTCCTTCTGGTGGTGTTGCTATCATTGTCCGTGCCTCGCTTCGTGCCTTGACGTTTAAAGAAGCGGACTTTTATATTGCAGTGAAAATTGAAAATACTGTAGTGCTCTCAGTCTATATGCCAACGAACTACAAGAATGTTCAATCTGACAATAAGTTTAATATTGCTTGTGGAAAAGTAGCCGCTGTTGCTACATTATGCGCGGTGGGAAAACTTTCATGTATTATTGCCGGAGATATGAACTCTAACCTCTCTGATGCTAATGATCCGAGAGGTCAAATCCTGCTCGACGCCTGCCCAAGACTGAGGGTACTGAGAAATAGAGTAGAATTCACGTATGTGCATAATTCCGGTTCCACGTCCTCGCTCGACTTTTCGCTCTGCTCTCCCGACTTGAGGAATCACAGTGACTGTGAGGTAGATATCGGCTTTTGTGTTTCTGATCACCTTCCAGTGGCTAATACCTTCATTATTAATTACCTCCTGAATAATGCCCCAAATGATGCTCCAAAGGAGAAAAAGTGGTTCCAGAAGACTGAATGGCAAAAATCTAATTTAGCCATGTTCAGGTCTGTGTGTGACGGAATCCTGGAAAAGATTAAGGTCCCTTTCCAGCTACTACTCCAAAGCTCACCGATTGCATGTGATGAGAAACAAATACTTCTAAATATCTACTGTAGTGAAATAACTCACGCCTTGCGCTGTGCAGAAAAAACTGCGGTTCCTATTCGTAAAGTGAGAATTGGGTCAGAAGTTCCAGGATGGTCAGAAAACCCAGCTTTGGTTAATGCATGTCGACAAGCTAAAATGTGGTGTAGTGTGTGGATTGATTCAGGCCGTCCTAAACATGGTGTTGTAAACAGTGTTCGATTGTGAAACAGTGCAGATGCTAAAGGTGAAACCATGGTACTTGCAGGCCACGACGTCCGCGGGGCTTTTGATTCGGGTATCCATGCACAACTGCTTGTCTCTGCGTTTAAGAGAGGTCTTGACAGATCTATAATTGCTACTTATAGGAACATGTATTTTAAGTTGAAGGTTAGAGTAAGGGTACTAAAAAACCAGAGCCCGACTTTATCCGATTTCCTCATATCAGTACGAAAAGGCATTCGCCAAGCGGCTTTATCATCACCGCCTCTTTATAATAACAGTATCATCGAGGCTCAGAAGACGGTGAAAACGTGCTTTATTTTTCGTGGAATTGATTTGTCTCTTGTTAATTATGCCGATGACATTTTAAATCTGAGTAGATCCGTCAGTGGCATAGAGAGTAATTTCAGAGTTTTGTCTAATGAATATGCTAACATAGGCCTAGAATTCAACTCCAGCAAAAGCTAGGTCGTCTTTAATTGTCGTAAGAAAGAGTTGGCACCTGTCATATTTGCACTAGGTAGTAATACTGTTACTGCAACAGCATCAATGACTTATCTTGGTTTGCCAATCGGGTCTAATCTTAAAGCTACCCGGTCCTGTCTAATAAATGATCTCAAACAGAAAATCCAAAAAGCGTATGGGATGATTTTATCATGCAAACG
>JAQQPU010013609.1:0-24016 GCA_029168905.1 Artemia sp. Kazakhstan ARC1039 | reverse complement strand
ACACACACACACACACACACACACACACACACACACGTGCAATGTCGCGGTAGCGAGGTGTCTTTTGCAGGTTCTTATGAAAGTCTAGGTTCGCGAAAAATTCGAATCAATTGATTGAAAGCATAATTTTTTATAAGAAATGTCTGAATAATGCCGAGAATAGTAATGAGATGTCAGAGGTTGCCGCAGAGTAGTAATAGTGAGGCACAGGGTTGGGAATCGTTGGGTAAGGGATAAGAATCACAGGGATAAGAGTGTGCTACTGTGACGTGAATTGCTTGGAGTATCACGTTCTGGTAATGGAATTCCAAGTTCCGTTATTCAATGCCACATGGATAGTTGGGGGGCAGGCGTGTAATGTCGCGGTGGCAGGCTGTCTTTTTTTGGTTAGTATGAAAGTCCAGGCTTTCGAAAAACTCGAATGAATGGATTGAAAGCATAATTTTTCACAAGAAATGTCCGAAAATGTCTTAGGGGGTGATGAGAAAATAGTACTCAAATGCCCGTAGTGTTACGTTGGTGTGAAATATTCATAGTCTCGGCTCAAAAAACTCTGTATTTTCGGTAAGGGCTCTCGGAAATACCGAGAAAAAAGGGTTCTTTTAACAATATTTGCAATTTATCGCCAATTTCAACTCTAATTTCTGGCACTTTCAACATGCCGAGTCCAAGTCAGCGCTTCCAATGACAAAAAACTGATTTTCCTTGTTGTTTAAAGTGGGGACTGTAATTCCCCAGTTCATGGTTTTAACATTGCTGACTCCAATGGTGCACTTTTCATTTCGATCTCACCCCATTTTTGAGGAGTTTCAGGTTTTTTCAGAATTACCATAATTTTTTTTCGTAATAGACTTATACTTTTAAGATGAACAGGAATAATAATTACCATTTTGAATCAGTGTCAGATGGCAAAAGCTTCTGTTCCAAGAAGAGTATAGTTGGCATTTAAAACACGTTGTTTCAAGGGCTATACACCATCATCATCTGTATTCTACCCACCCTCTGAAAACATAATTCATTTTGTGGTGTAAATTCTAAAATAATGATAAATTAATTCTGCCAGTTATGCTATGTCTATTATAGAAGCTCTCTAGACACAATCCTGGCCGTATATCTTTCTTCCTTGACTGAATCAGTGAGAAGGTGATCTACTGTCTTACAACTATATGTGAAAAAATTCGTTTTTTATCACGTGCCTTTTAGCAGTTTTATTTGGTTCTTATTTAGTGTTTTTTTTACACTAATTATAGGGCTATTTGTTTTATAGCCGAAGCATTTGAATGTGACATTTGTTAGAGTCTTATAAGAAAGAAATAGATAATTTATTTCAATTTAACTTATTTGCTTAAACTAAATAAGATATTGTAGTATTTATTTCATTTTAGGACAACTGGTACCTACTTCTTATATACAAGAGAGACTTATCCGTTTTCAAATGGCTGAAAGCACATGTCTAAGGCCTCGTCATACTTTCCATGATACTGCTCGTCTTTGTGGCTATCTTTTGTCTAGTCAATTGCTGTATTTTCCTCAGATGGTAAAATATATATTGCAAAGCATAAATTATTTGAAAAATGTATGATTATTTTTAGAAGTAAAAATGTTGAAGAATGAATTTGCGCTTTAGAAGAATTACGATTCGTATCAGCAGAAGTCTGGAGATAGTAGTGGTATAGTGGTAATAAAGGCTTATTTTAAAGCCCATTTTACTCTATTATTTTATGTTCTGTACAAGTAGTGGAGGTTAATCAATTCAAGCGCGCCCATAGCAGATTAACATAGGATTCCGAGAAGGCCCTGTTTCCCCGACAGCTTTGTGACGTCACGTCAGCCCTGAAAATATTCAGGAGTGCATGATCTGTCTCCGTGACTAGGCGACGCTATTGTGTTTCAGTATTTTCTTATGATTAATCAAACCGTGGTCGGGATAATGCATAAGTAGCAATAACAGGGAATTACCATGGGAAATTGAACTCCTAGTCCTCGCACCTCTGAAATGCGGACCCTGTTTCCAGGTATTCTATTCAAGGGGACACAGTTGGCAGGAATCCCAAGACATATCGTTGCCTTTTAAACGGTCATTAGGGATATTAGCATCGGATTTTAAACGCTCAGATAGGAAATTAACATAGGATTTTAAACGCACATCCATCCCTTTTCCCATAGGATTTTAAACACATGCCCTACTTTGTTTTTTTAAACACATACCCTGTTTCCAGCTGGCAAGATTCCCGGGATTCCAGGTGTGTTCCAATATTTTCCCTTGCAACCGCCATTTTGTCGTGATTCGTAGCAATTTTTGGCATGCCTATTTTTTCTTGTATTATCCTCCATCTATAAATAGAACCCTCAAACACGAGCCAATTGTTTTCTGGAAGACATTCAGGATTCCCGTGACCATGTTTAATATGGATGACGCCATCGTATATGAAAGCTAAACTTCAAGAACCCGTCGGAAATCCCAACTTTTAACTGAACACGGCACAGACGTGGGTCTTTCATAATGACTAAGTCTTACGTAGGGACGGTTTACGCCTTGCGTAACGACGGCGCACACATCACTGTCTTTTAACACTTTTTTGACATTATATTTTTCGTTGAAACGTTCATTGCATTTTTTCTTTCTTTAAGCTAATGGTGGCGCACACTTTATTTAAGGACTGCGCACATCTTACGTAATGACAGCACAAATCTTACGTAATGACGGCGCAAACATCACTGTCATATAATACTTTTTCGGGATTTTATTTTGCATTGAAATTTTCAAAGTTTTTTTCTTTAGTTCATTGTCCTCACTAGGATTCGAAAGATCGATTCCCTTCCAATGGAACAGCACCTCAAGCATCAGGACCAATAAGCTATTTCAAAAATTCTGTATTGAGAACTACATTCTAAAAATTACCTATTTCACGCATGGAGATTTCCAATTTTTTGCACACGCTAGAATGTCATGTTTCGTGCACCTGCGACAAGTTGCACGAAGACGGAAAACATCTATATTATTTTTCTAAACGTATTTTTAGCAATAAAAGACAGAAAAGTTGCTTAAATTGTGTAAACACCTAGGTATTAGAGACGCATTCTAAACAACATATCCAAAGGATTAAGTATATTGTAAATAAAATTTCCATTAATAAAAACAAATTTACAACAATATTAAAATTTTCAAAAGGCAGTTAAAAAACACAACAAACAAAAATAAAGCGTGAAAAACATGACAATTGGAAAAAAACAAAACATGTATGTATAAAAGAAAAGTATGGCTCCTAGAAGGTAATTTCAGGGGGAGAGGGCTTGTTGTTATGTTTTTCTTCGAAAAATATTACCCAACTTTACAAAACTCAGTCTTAAATAATTGAAGTGAGAGTTCAGAATGGAGGACTTGGACTCGGCATGTTGAAAGTGCCAGGAATTAGAGTTGAAATTGGTGATAAATTGCAAATATTGTTAAAAAAAAAATTTTTTCTCGGTATTTCCGAGAGCCCTGACCGAAAATACAGAGCTTTTTCATCCGAGACTATGAATATTTCACACCAACGTGACACTACGGGCATTTGAGTACTATTTATAGTTACATAGTTTTACTTAATACTAACACATTTTTTCTTAGGAGTAATAACTTTTTCCTTAATACTAACAAAGTTTTACTTACTACTACCAAATTTTTCTTGGAAAATAAAAGATTTTTCTTAAATAGTAAGAAATTTTTCCAATAGCAACAAGTTTTTTCCGTCAAAGATAACACATTTCTCTTAGAAGTAACAATTTTCTGTTTATGCTAACAAGTTTTCAATTAGAAGTAGCAAGTTTTTCTCAACACTAACAAATTCTTTCTTAGAAGTAAAAAGTTTTTCCTTAATACTAACAAAGTTTTGCTTAACGCTAACAGTTTTTTCTTAGAAGTAACAACTTTGTCCTTAATACTAACAAAGTTTTACTTAACACTTTACCTAATACTTAATACTTAATACCGAGACTATGAATATTTCACACCAACGTGACACTACGGGCATTTGAGTACTATTTATAGTAACATACTTTTACTTAATACTAACACATTTTTTCTTAGGAGTAATAACTTTTTCCTTAATACTAACAAAGTTTTACTTACTACTACCAAATTTTTCTTGGAAATAACAGATTTTTCTTAAATAGTAAGAAATTTTTCCAATAGCAACAAGTTTTTTCCGTCAAAGATAACACATTTCTCTTAGAAGTAACAATTTTCTGTTTATGCTAACAAGTTTTCTGTTAGAACTAGCAAGTTTTTTTTAACACTAAAAACTTTTTTCTTAGAAGTAACAACTTTCTTTATAAAAACAAAGCTTTTACTTAATACTGTCAAATGTCTAATGGAAATAACAGGTTTTTCTTAACAGTAAGAAATTTTTTCTAATAACAGCAAAATTTCCTTCAAAGATAACAAATTTCTCTTAGAAGTAACAACTTTCTGTTTACAGTAGCAAGTTTTCTATTAGAAGTAGCAAGTTTTTCTCAACACTAACAAATTCTTTCTTAGAAGTAAAAAGTTTTTCCTTAATACTAACAAAGTTTTGCTTAACGCTAACAGTTTTTTCTTAGAAGTAACAACTTTGTCCTTAATACTAACAAAGTTTTACTTAATACTATCATTTTTTTCTTGGAAGTAACAGGTTTT
Source organism: Artemia sp. Kazakhstan ARC1039 (assembly GCA_029168905.1). Taxonomy (NCBI): domain Eukaryota; kingdom Metazoa; phylum Arthropoda; class Branchiopoda; order Anostraca; family Artemiidae; genus Artemia; species Artemia sp. Kazakhstan ARC1039. Next base: position 19,359 of record JAQQPU010013609.1, on the reverse strand, counting down.
CTTAATAGAAACAATTTTTTTTAGTAGCACCAAGTTTTCTGTCAAACTTTTTTCTTAGAAGTAACAACTTTCTTTATACAAACAAAGCTTTTACTTAATACTGTCAAATTTCTAATGGAAATAACAGGTTTTTCTTAACAGTAAGAAATTTTTTCTAATAACAGCAAAATTTCCTTCAAAGATAACAAATTTTCTTAGAAGTAACAACTTTCTGTTTACAGTAACAAGTTTTCTTTTAGAAGTAGCAAGTTTTTTTCAACACTGACAAATTCTTTCTTAGAAATAAAAAGCTTTTCCTTAATACTAACAAAGTTTTGCTTAACGCTAACAGTTTTTTCTTAGAAGTAACAACTTTGGCCTTAATACTAACAAAGTTTTACTTAATACTATCATTTTTTTCTTGGAAGTAACAGGTATTCTTGATAGAAACAATTTTTTTTAGTAGCACCAAGTTTTCTGTCAAACATAAAAAATTTGTCTTAGAAGTAACAATTTTCTGTTTACGCTAAAAGTTTTCTATTAGAAGTAGCAAGTTTTTCTTAACACTAACAAATTTTTTCTTAGAAGTAACAAGTTTGTCTTTAATACTAACAAGGTTTTACTTAATACTATCAAGTTTCTCTTGGAAGTAACTCGTTTTTCTTAATAGTAACAATTTTTTCTAATAGCCGCAAGTTTTCCGTCAAAGATAGCATATTTCTCTTAGAAGTATTAATTTTATGTTTATGCTAACAAGTTCTCTGTTAGAAATAGATATTTTTTCTTAATACTTACAAATTGTTTCATAGAAGTAACAGCTTTTTCCTTAATACTAACAAAGCTTTTACTTAATACTATCAAATATCTCTTGGAAGTAACATTTTTTTTTTAATAGAAACAACTTTTTCTAATAGCAGCAAGTTTTCCGTCAAAGATAACAAATTTCTCTTAGAAGTAAAAATTTCCTGTTATTCTAAAAGTTTTCTGTTAGAACTAGCAAGTTTTTCTTCACACTAATAATTTTTTTCAGAAGTAACAAGTTATTTCCTCAAAACTAACAGCTTTTCTGAGTACTAACACATTTTTTCTTAAACAATTTCTTAGACCGTACTGCTTTTCCATTTACGAAAAAATAAGCAATAAAAAAGGGTTTTAATTTTCAATAGAGCAATGGCAACAAATATTGACAAATATCAAAAAACAACAACAAATGTTCTTTAGAAAGTAACAAATATAAGAAATACAACACCCAAACACACGAAGAGGAGAAAGAAACAAGAAAAAAAAACTTTTTTTGTTGTTTTTCGTTGTTTTTTCTTTGAGAAAGGCTCCTGGATGTGGGGCCAAAATATTCGGAGCATTTTTAATTAAACTGTTTATTTGTTTTATTTATTTTACTGCTCAATTAAAATTAAAACCTGTTTTTCTTGCTTAATTTTTCGTAAATTGTTCTTAGAAGTAAGAACTTTTTCCTTAATACTAACAACATTTTACTTAATACTATCAAATTTCTCTTGGAAGTAACAGGTTTTTTTTTAAATAGTAAGAAATTTTTCTAATAGCAGCAAGTCTTACGTCCTAGATAATAAATTTCTCTTAGAAATAAAAAAATTCTCTTTACCCTAACACGTTCTATGTTAGAAGTAGCAAGTTTTTTCTTAACATTAACGATATTTTTTCTTACAAGTAACAAGTTTTTTTTTAATACTAACAGTTTTACTTAATACTAACAAATTCTTTCTTAGAAATAAATTTTTCCTTAATACTAACAAAAATTTACTTAATACTACATAATTTCTCTTTTAAGTAACAGGTTGTTTCTTAATATTAGGAAATTTTTTGTAATAGCAGCAAGTTTTCCGTCAAAGATGTCTTAGAAACAAATTTGTCTTAGAAGTAGAAATTTTCTGTTTATGCTATTAAGTTTACTTTTAGAAGTACAAAGTTTTCTTAACACTAAGAAATATTTTTTGAGAAGTAACAAGTTTTTCCTTAAACTAACAAAGTTTTACTTAGTACTATCAAATTTCTCTTTGAAGTAATAGTTTTTCTGAATAGTTCGAACTTTTTTCTAAAAGCAGCAAGATTTACGTCAAAGATATTAAATTCCTTTTAGAAGAACAATTTCCTCTTTATGCGAACAAGTTTTCTGTTGGAAGTAACAAGATTTCTTAACACTAACAAAGTTTTCTTAGAATTAGCAACTTTTTTCCTTAATACTAAAAAAGCTTTACTTACTACTAACAAATTTATTCTTGTTAGTAACAACTTTTTCCTTACTTCTAACAAAGTTTTACTTAATACTATCAAATTTCTCTTTGAAGTAACAGATTTTTCTTAATAGTAAGAATTTTTTTATAATTACAACTAGTTTTCCGTCAAAGATATAATAACAATTATATAAAAGATATAAATAACAATTTTCTATTTCAGCTAAAAAGTTTTCAGTTAGAAGTAATAAGCTTTTCTTAAAACTAACAAATTATTTCTTAGAAGTAACAACTTTTTCCTAAATGGTTCACTTAATACTATCAAATGTCTATTTGAAGTAACAGATTTTTGGAAGTAACAGGTTATAAAATAATAACAATTTTGTAATAGCAGCAAGTTTTCCGTCAAAGATAACAAATTTCTCTTAGAAGTAACCATATTCTGTTTATGCTAACAAGTTTACTGTTAGAAGTAGCATTCTTTTCTTAACACTAACAATTATTTTCTTAGAAGTAAAAACGTTTTTGCTTAATACTAACAAAGTTTTACTTGATACTAACAACCTTTTTCTTAGAAGAAAGAACTTGTTAATTACTACTAACAAAGTTTAACTTAATACCATCTAACTTCTCTTGGAAGTAACAGGTTTTTCTTAATAGTAACAATTTTTTGTAATAGCGGCAAGTTTCCGTGAAAGATAACAAATTTCTTTTAGAAGTAACAATTTTCTGTTTACGCTAACAAGTTTTCTGCTAGTTAAGTTAACTACGTTTCACTTAGGTTCATTTTTATTTAGCTCAGCATAAGTGGTCTTGCTAGCCTAACTAAATGAACCTAACTTATAAACCACGACATAGCAATAGAAAAATATCGCGGGTCATATGTTTTAAACGAAAAAACTTCCAAAATGTACTTTGAAAACATCAACAAATGAAACACTGACAAGATAAACCACGACACAATGCTACAAGAACATTATGAGCTTACGTTTCGAACGAAAAACTTCCAAATAAATTTTGAAACCTCAAGTGAGGTAACACAGATAGGATAAACCACGACACCACATTGCAAAATGTCTTTGAAAGGTCTGTAATGGTGTGATATAAGGCTGGAAATTGTCGGAAAATAATAGCAATAGGAGAAATAACCTGATACTGTGACACTGTGGCGTGAATTGCATGGAATATCACGTTCTGACAACGAAATACCCAGTTCCTCTGTTCAAGTAAAAACAGTGTTTAATTTAGACTCATGAGCTTATTTTCAGTTCGAAAAGCTTGGAAATTTCCTAGGGGTCGTTGTACTATACTAGGTCGATGATGAAGATGAAGGTTTTTGATTCCACGGTCAAGTGGAGTGTTTTTGAGGTTATTATGAAAGTCCAGCCTCACGAAAAACTTGAATCAATGGGTTGAAGTATAATTTTTCGATAGGAAATGTCTGAAAAAATGTTTTAGGGTGATGGGGAATATCAAAGGGGGGCGCAGTGCAGAAATAGTGTGGTATTGTTGCTTGAATATCTTGGAATATCACGTTCTGACAACGAAATGCTGTGTTCCACTGTTCAAGTAAAAACACTGTTTTAACTTAGATTCATACACTTATTTTCTCTGGAAAAATGTTGAAAATGTCCTAGGGGGGATGATGATGTAGGGGGAGGTTTGTCATGCCACGGTGGACTGGAGTGTTTTGGAGGTTATTATGAAAGTTCAGTCTCGCGAAAAACTTGAATAAATGGCTTGAAGTATAATGTTTTACAAGAAATGTCTGAAAAAATGTCTTGGCGGTAATTGGGCGATGTCAGAGGGTGCCAGAGAGCAGTAATAGTGTGGCATTGTGAAGAGAATTACTTGGTGTATCACCTTCTGACAACGAAATACTGAGTTCCGTTGTGCAAGTAAAACCAGTGTTTAATTTAGATTCATGAGCTTATTTTCTCTGGGAAAAGATTGAAAATGTTCTAGGGAGGGGAGGGGCGTGAGGGGTGATGATGGATGGGGAGGTGTGCAATGCCATGTTGGTGTGGAGTGTTTTGGAGGTTCTTATGATAAGCTTGGCTTGCAAAAACTTGAATCACCCAATTGAAGCATAATTTTAACAAGAAACGTCTGAAAAGTGTCTTGGAAGTGTTGGTGTGATGTCAATGAGGCAGTCAATTAATGTCGCTGGGTGTGAAGTGTATGGAATATCATGTTCTACAAGTTAAAATTTAAGGTGGAGGTGTTAAAAAATTTTTACCGTGGAGAGGGGGTGGGCTGAAAATCTAACATGCACTCAAAGAAACCATGTATTTTCGTTAAAGGTTCTCAGAAATACCTAAAATAAGACCTAAGAATTTACATCTAATATCAACCTTGCCCTCTAGAAATGATTGCCAGGAGGGTGGAAGGGGGGGGGGGGTTATAATGTGACAATGGTGTGAAATATTCATAGTCTTGGCTCAATGAAAACGGGGGCATTTTCGTTAACAGCTCTAAATAGGGCCTGAAAATTTACCTCTGATATCAATTCCCTTCTGAAAATGATTGTTAGGATGTGTTTTTCTTCAATGCATGGTAAATTTTGCTTATACTTTATTCTTTATATGCTTTTTCAGGTTTTATTTTTTGTTTCTCATGTTTTTTAAGTCTTTTTTGTGTGTTTTAATATTTTTGTAAATTTGTTTTAATTAATAAGACTTATATTTACAATAACCCTAATCCTTTATATTAATTGTTTAGGATGCGTCTCTAATACCTAGGTGTCTACATAATTTAAGCATGCATTTACCCTTTATTACTAAAAATAACTTGAGAGCCATCATCAATATTATTTGACATCACTCCCTAAAAAGCATTACCTAACGTAGAGGTGTAATTTCTGGAAATAGATGTTTTCCGATTGCGTGCCAAATTATGGCTGTAAACATGGCATTATAGCGCTTGGTTAATTTTCGCGCAATAGGTGAATTTTAGAATTTAATGAGTAGGAAAAAATACTGGGAATAGCAGTTAGTCCTTATGTTTGGAGCGCTCTCCCATTGGAAGGAAATTGACCTTTGAAGTCCCAGTGACGACAAAGAACTATAGAAGAAAAACAAAAAAATAAGAAAGAAAAACGCTTTGTATGTTTCGGCTAAAACATTGAAACGTCAAAAAAGTATTATGTGGCAGTGACGCATGCAATGTCACTACATGAGATATGCATCGTTCTTACATAACATAGGTTAACCGTCATTGCATAAGGTGCGTGCTGTCGTTAAGTTCCAAGTGGGGTTTCCCACGGGTCCTGTCGCAATGTTAAATAAAATGAGTTATCCATATTACACCTGACCGTTCAAAATGGGTTAAGTTGTGTGATGTCATTGGAGTCCAGAGGGGTGTGTTTTGAGAATCTCACCATCTGATAATAGATTGCGTCCAGCATATAACACCTGGAAACAGGAGCCGCATTGCACAGGTGTGACGGCTCGAAGGGCTAGTAACTCCTCTTATAAGTTAACTTCCTGGAGAGGGTTTGTCGCTAGATTTGTTCCCTATATTATAACACCTGGGTTAGTAACTCCTCTTATTACTATTTGTGTGTTATCCCGACCACGCCCCAATTACTCATATTAAAAAAATAGCTGAAATCCGAAGTTTTACTGCTGATGACGGTCACTGTATATGTGACCGAAATATCTGGTATTTTTTGTGAATTTCTATCACTGTTATCATCATCACTGTCTATTAAAAGGATTTTATCCCTATTTGAACTTTTATTTATCGTCATGGAAAGGCAGTGTGGTTTCCGAAATTATCTAAATTATCTATAGTTGAAATCCGGGAAGCCTGCCAGCCATTCGGAATCTTTCCAGCTGACCGCATTGCCCAGGTGCGAGGGACCTCCATATGTACACCCCCTATGGGCCGGTAGAAATCCTATGGGCCGGTAAAAATCCTAAATATCAGTATTGATTCAGACTTCGTTGTGTTAACACCAAAAGTTTTTCGGATATAACCCTGCTAAAGCTGTGAAATTTCCCTGTGGACTTTCATTTTGGATTTATTTACATGATCGGATTATCATTTTGCTGGCTATATCAAATTCCCTTGGGACAGTAAATTTTCATTGCCAGTCTTTAGAGTGTAAGCACCTGTTCTTAGACCTATTATTTCACTGACAAGAACTTAATTAGTTCAGTGACCTTCAGCAATTATAAAAGTTCACAGTTAAGATCAAATTGGACAAATTATTTTTCTAGGCAATTACGCTGCGATTGAGGTGGGGAAAGAAAAGTAAGCAGAAGAGGGGTAGAGAGTTGTTAGCAAGATCCGTGGTACCCGCTGGGCTTGCCCCTTAAATTGCGGGGACAAGGTAGACAGCCTTCAACGCTTCACTTACTTCTCTCGCAGAGATACCACCAGCAAAATATCGAATTAGTTCAATATTTAGATTAGATTAAGTCGTTTGATATAGGGAACATTTAATTCTATTTTTTCGAATTGCGTAGTACAAGGAAAAAGCTGCAGTGTTGTCACGACTGTTACAGTTCATTATGCCAGAAAACGGCAAAATAAATTTGGCTGTATTATCGCCGAATAGCATCGGAAAATTTACGGTACCTATTCTGCACGTTCTTCTCGAAAAACATGGACTAGATACGTCCGGGAAAAGGGCAGACCTTGAAGCCCGAGTGAAATTATTGGCTGCCAAGCTATGAACGGATGGTGACGAAGGGAGAGGGCAGGCAACTCCTCCCAGAAATGTGACGGATAAAGAATTATTTTTATCCCCTAAATCTACCCGGAAAGAACCTGCAGCTAAGAAAAGTCTCGAACCGATGCTTTTAGACGACGGAGGTGACTGCTATACAGATCAAGCTTTTGCTCGGGTAGAGTTGATGCAGCTCCGCCTTGCTATGGCCGAAAAAGACAAAATTATTCAGTTTCAACAAAAGCAAATAAATCTATTGCTAAATCTTGTGGTACCTGAGCTGAAAGAGGATGTTGCCAACCAGCTTAAACAACAAAGCGTTTCTAAACAAAGTCGCTCACAGTTTACTAGTCAACCTCACACAGAACAGAAGCAGAAAAGGACGATTTGTAAATATTTTTTGTCACGGAAAATGCAACAAAGGTAAAGCTTGTACTTGTGTTCATCCTTGCAAGTTTTATGCAGCTAATAAGTGCAAGAGTCAGAACTGCAAGTTTGATCACCCGAACCTGTGCAAGCATGGTTCGTTCCTCCAGTGCCCTAACAAACATAAATGCAACTTTGTACACACCACGAAACAGGAACTGTCTCCAAAGCAGCAACCAGCGAGGTCTCAAAATACCAACCATCCTAGGTGTTTCCCATTGAATAATCATAGAAGACTGGTTTCTAACGAGAGAGGTATTTCCCCTTTGTATTTAATGTACCCTAGCCAAAATGCTGCTCCTTTTATCTTCTCAGGTAACGGCCAAGTTGTCCAACCCAGCCCAGATCTCCCTCCCAATTGGAGTATGGCGAGCCACTGGTCATCTCTTGGGGTCCCTGCAGACCCCACGCCCGTTGTCCCAACAAGTTCTACTAATCTGGGAAACTTCCAGCATTTTTCGGCAATCTACCCCAGGTATATAAAAAGAAAGAAATGGCTAGTTCCTACGACCTCCCCTCTTTTCACCTTGTTAATGCACAGTCTCTAAGCAATGAAGTGACGGAACCTTTGACAAGACTAAATTACAATAGAATTCATATTTGCTGCATAACAGAGACGTGGTCTGCCAATGAGTTTAACGCCCAGATAAGTAACTATAATTTTCTCGTCAAGAGTAGGCAAAACATGGAAGGTACTGTCGTCACACATGGAGGAGGAGTAGGCATGTACATTCGAAACGATATACTGCATCAGATATATGAAGGCTCTCAGTCTACCGACTACGAGCTGTTGTGGGTAATATTGAGACCATAAGTTCTTCCCCGTAAGTTTTACTCGATCGTAGTTGGAGTACTCTATTTTTCGCCGCGGTCGAGTTACAGGCGGGAGCTCATAGCCCATCTACAAGCATGTTTGGATGAGATTAAATTGAGACACCCAAACAGTTCTGTGGTTCTTATGGTTGACTTCAACGACCTACTACCCAGCTGGACTGAACGATCGCTAAGCTTTAAGCAAGTTGTTCTTGAAAAAACAACTCAAAAGTCTGTTATTGATCTCATCTTCACAGATATTTCCGATTTCTATAGTGATCCCGTGACGTTGCCGAGTCTTGGTAAAAGTACACACTTCTGTGTGCATTGGTGTCCCGGGGAGGAAAAGAGAATAGGAACCAAGCAAGTTTTTTCAAGCCGGCCTCTGACTGAGTCTGGAAAAGAGCTATTCCCTAAATGGGTTATTTCGAAAAACTGGAAAAGTTTGTACGAAAACTGACTGCAATGTCAACGACATGTATTGAATATTTTCCACTGAAATACGGATAGCTTATGATGTGTATTTTTCAGAGAAGACAGTCACAGTAAACTCAGCTGACAAGCCCTGGGTTATCTCATCTTCACATTGATCTCATCTTCACAGATATTTCCGATTTCTATAGTGATCCCGTGACGTTGCCGAGTCTTGGTAAAAGTACACACTTCTGTGTGCATTGGTGTCCCGGGGAGGAAAAGAGAATAGGAACCTAGCAAGTTTTTTCAAGCCGGCCTCTGACTGAGTCTGGAAAAGAGCTATTCCCTAAATGGGCTAATTCGAAAAACTGGAAAAGTTTGTACGAAAACTGACTGCAATGTCAACGACATGTATTGAATATTTTCCACTGAAATACGGATAGCTTATGATGTGTATTTTTCAGAGAAGACAGTCACAGTAAACTCAGCTGACAAGCCCTGGGTTAACTCGCGCCTGAAAAGGCTGATGCGCAAACGCAACAGGCTCCGTAAAAAGGGGAAGACATGTGAAGCTTCCAAGCTGAGAAATCAAGTGGTCTATGAATGTAGATTGGCTGAGAAGTCATACGGCTCAAAAATGAACGAGCTCATGACCAAAAATCCAGCCAGTTACTATGAAGGAATACGGCTTCTCACTGGCTCTGTTAGGCAAAGTGTAAGCGTGTACGACGAATCTAGGAATAAACGCTCGACGCAAAGGCAATTGCAAAAAAACGTAAAAAATTTGTTTATATCCATTTTTGTTACGTTTAACGAGCCAGATAAACGCTTTTGTTACGTTTAACAGACAAACATTTGGGGGGTGGGGAGCTCAAAACCCCCTCTCCTCTGGGTACGGCCTTCATGTCACAGTTTAATTTTATATTTTAGTGCAGTGTCTTAGTTTTATTAATTAAGAATAATGTTATATCGCGACAATCGTTAAATTTTTGTTGCCACGCAGACGTGTTTTATCACGTGTTCCGAAAACTCAAACAAGCATTATATATTATGCTATCTCATAGATTCCATTTTCAGCATGTCATTTCTAATGAACCAATCATATCCCTTGAAAATCAGTAGAGACGCCTATAATTTCAGTTTAAAGCATGTACTTAATTCGAATTTTAGGGAATAAACGCTCGACGCATTTGCAGAAACAATCCACCAATTTCCAGTGTTCCCCCCTTGGCTGTTCCATCTGAAATACCTGTGATTTTCCCTCACGAAGTTGCAAAGGTTCTTGAGAGACTTGACCCCAGTAAGGCAACTTACCCTGGAGACATTCCAGCAACCCTGTACAAAGAAAACGCATCCTTTCTAGCTGAACCTCTGACTGCCTTTTTAAACCAATGTATTTTGAGTGGTACCTTTCCGGATGATTTAAAAAAAAAAGCAGTTGTAACGCCAATACCTAAAGTTTCAAATCCAAAAGGGGTGAGTGACCTACGACCTATATCTTTGACCCCTGTTGTATCTAAAAGTTTCGAACATTTTCTAAGGAAATGGTTACTAGAAGATTTCTGTGATAAAATAGATCCCTGCCAGTATGGGTTTATCAAAGAATTTAGCACAGTAGGCCTACATTATCTCATCAAAATTGTGGAAGAAGCCCTGGAGCATTTAGAAAATAAAGATGCATTTGTAGAAATATTGCAAGCAGACTTAGAAAAGACTTTCGACAAATCAAGCCATCCGGATATTCTTGAGTCAATGACAGATTTTAGACCATTTTTAATTCGGATAGTTGATAGTTTTTTACTAGGACGGCAACAGTGTGTTAGTGCTGATGGGGTACAATCGGATTTTCTTGAGGTTTTCTGTGGAATACCCCAAGGTACCAAAACGGGACCTGTTTTATTTTTAATACTGTGTAATAAAATTGCGACTTGGCATGAAAACAGAGCGAAGATTGCAAATAATTTATCATTGCTGATACTTCATAAGCTAGGATCTATGATTAGTACGGATGGCATAATTCGCCGTTTGGAGGCTGACTGTGAAGAAAAACAGCTTTAAATTAATACAAAAAAGTCAGCACTTATGAGAGTCTCGTTTTTTCAAAAAAAAGTTCCTAGTCAAAGTGATATAAATGTGCCAATTGTAAATAATATGACAATTTTAGGTTTGACTTTTAACTCAAAAATGTCATGGATGGATCATGTAAATAATTGTACTAAGAAGGCGAAAATAGCATTGCGTAATCTAACCACAATTCGGCGATTCGGTTTTAGTCATTTTTCACTGTTGAATTTTTATGAACTGTACATTCGGAGTATTTTAGAGTATGCTTGTCCTGTGTGGCATCCGGGGCTAAGTAAAGAGCAAAGAAATGACCTTGAGAATGTGCAGGAACGAGCTACCCGTGTGATATTTGGTCCGGAATTCACGAATTAGGATGATAGCCTTAAAATCCTAGGCCTAGATGGACTTGATGCCAGGCGACACCAGCTTACAATGGCCTTTGGACAGAAGCTATTGGAGTCAAGCAGGCATCGAGATTTGCTCCCTGAACTGGGGAGAACAGGGTGTAATACAAGGCACCAGAATAAACTCAATCCTTGTAAGCCCGTGGCTACCAACCAATACAGATTGTCTTTTTGACCGTATTTTGTGTCTTATTGTAATAAATAATTGACAAGGAAGAGTGATTATTTAAATTATATTGTGTCTCATTTAATTCTTGTTATTTGACATAATAAATTCGTATCGTATCGTAATTTTTCTATCTGTGCATTTAAGATCCCATGTTAATTTGTCTGAAGCCTACTGCAAAATACTTTTGAATTAAAATCAAGTATTTTGCAGCAGGCATCAAGACATGGCTAATTGCAGAAAGAGCCAGATAGTTCGAGTAATTGAGAGGCAAATCTGGGATAAGCCTTATATAGGATTGTATAGAAACAATGTCATTTCATTTGATGATAGATAAGGTCGTAAAAGACGTTCGTAATGTATGATCTTAACGCAGTACCATTACAGAAAGCATTCATAAGCATAAAAAAATTGCTAGACATTTAATGTTTAAAATTTGAAAGATAAACTGCTAATAAAAATTGCCGCTGAAACTAAAGTCAATAAACAAAGCAGATATAAAAGTGTTTGTGATTTCTGGAGTGATTAATAATAAACGATGAAAGGTGGTTCTCTTTCTTGGATGTTTCCTTCAGAATCTATTGTGAAGGAAACTATAAACGAAAAATTACAGCATTTACTTAAATTTTAAATATATCTTTTACATTCTCTAATAGAAAACATTAACTGATGTTAGACCACTGAAAAAAATTGATTATTTTGAACAATCAAAGCTCGTAAAATGTCTTAGAAGACAATTTTCTTCGAACAGTTTCTGGAAATTTAAGAACACCTTGGGATCTCTTTAACAAATCTGATAGTCATTCCAACCTGATTTTTATAATATAACCCCAGATATACAAGGAACAAAGACAGCAAAAATGTTTATCGTGAATCTGTTAGAGATATTTGAGCGTTGAAAGAGAATTCTGCGGTTGGAAGCGAATTAAGTCGCAACATAAAAATCTTTTGTTCTAAAATGTTCCAAAAAAATCTGGAGAATAACATAACGAAAATCTGCAGATTCACAAGCAGTCAGTTTATTCCAAAAGTAAAAACTACGGCTCTGGACCGTTTTTTAAGGGTCTTATAGTATTTATTTGAACCTAATGAGAACAAATATCAGTTTTAAAATTACTTTAGCCTTTAGTTTTGCCCATAAAACACATAAAATACAAATTCTGAAGAAAAAGGACGATTTTTTAAAGCCTATTGTATTAGCTGAATTATACACAAATTTAGGCACGAAAGACCTTACAGCACCAAACTCACCGGGCGCAAATATTTTTGAAGATACGAAATTGAGTAAAAATTCCGAGACATGTAATTTTCGGGCAGGGAAAGTGTTCTGCGGTGTGAGAGGGTTTCTACGTGGATATTTTCTGTGGGGGAGAAAGGTTTTTATGGGGATTTTCCACGGGAAATATCAAACGGGTTGGGGGAAGGGATTTTTTGGTAGAATTGAAAAAACTGTTAGAAATTAAACGTAGAAAACGAAAAAAAAATCAACTGAAAGTAAGGAGCAACAATAAAATTAACACGAATAGAAATTATTCCTTAGATTTGGGGAACTGCCTGTTCATCATCCCTCACTCTTTACATTAGAGTCTGACTTTTGTTACAATTCTTAAAGATAGACTGCTCTAACATGAGGATGGCAACAAATATTCTTTTGCTGGCCAAACGGATGTATCAGCAATTTCTCATGGTCAGCTTAAAGTATTAAGTTGAAACTTTCCGGGTGTGTTGAGAGGCATGTTGAACTAATCAAAAGGCACTCTGTGGATGTTGTTACTACTGCTACTGCTTCTTCTTCTTCCTATTAGTACTACTAATACTGCTACTACGACTAATACTACTGGGGTTAAGGGTGTGAAGATGAAACTTTCGGGAAATATTTAAGGGGACATTGAACTAAATCAAAACACACTCTGTGAATGCAGGTTTACAAATGACCGTATCATTTGTTTCCTGAAAGTTGGAACTTTCCGGAAATGTTTAGGGAGATGTTGAACTAAGCAAAAGATACTATGTACATACTACTGCTAATTTTGCTATTACTGGCACTGCTACTGCTGCTACAAATTCTACTGCAACTTCTATTACCTCTACTAGGACTGCTAATACTAGTACTGCTGCAATGACTACTACTACTAACACTTCTCAAGCTAAGGATATTGTGGTGAAACTTTCAGGGAATGTTGAGAAGAATCTTGGGAATAGGGAATGTTTGCCTTCTGAAAACCAAAACATAATTTGCACTTACTGAAACAAAAACATTTAAATCTTCTAACTTTTTTAACTTTAATAAATCAGGAAATATTAAGACTTTAAGGAATATATATCAGTATATCTGTATATAACTGTCAATCCACTTTTATTTGGTTTTCTTTCAGTACAGTTAAATTATTTTCTAGTCTTCAGAAGGCATTGAGGGTGTCCGCCCTACTCATGTTCATTTCCACTCGATTTGAGTTTGACTCGGTTACTTGTTGTTATTTCTATTTGTTTTGGGTTTCATTTATTTATTGATGGGGATTTGGGGTAGCTTTACCATTGGAGGGTTATTTAGCTTGATTTCTGCTTTTTTTGGACCAATGAAGTTCTTTAATTTTCTTTGAAAAAAATTATTTTGTGGGAAAAGTTTATTAATTTAATTTCTGCTTGTTTTTATTGACACAGTTTTTTTTTCATGGAAAAAATACAATATTTCAAATCTTTTCGGTTTTTTCCTATAAGAATTTAAAGCTTTGCTTGCTATTTGTATGTTGGAGAAAATTTTCAACAATTTTCAACAAAGTACACCCATTTGAAAATCTGGACACAAATAGTAATGTTCAATTTAGTTTTATACCTCCTCAGGCTGACTCAAAAATAAAACCTAATACGATTCCCCAGAAAATTTATCTATGCTCTCTGACAACCTGGATATGCTTGCACTATTTTGTTTTAGTTAAATTGTAAAATCAAAAATAGAAATAGTAGTAGCCCTTGAGTTTCAACTTAAAACTCTCAGTCGTTCTTGCGATATTGTTGAGATGTACTATTGGTAACCAGCATACACAAAGTGCCTTTTGATTTAGTTTTAAAGCATAATGGGCATATTGCATAACTATGGGGGGTTGACATACCTAATATCTCTAGAGACATAGTTAATAGCTACTGGACCGTTCAACTATGCTGGACAAAAGTGCAATCTCAAACTTTGTTTTGTATATGTTTGGAAAATTAATGGGCCTGGGAGGAGGGTTGCTTGTCCTTCAATAACTTCTGACTCTTAAAAAGGGCAATGGAACTTTTAATTTACAATCTAACTGGCTTCTTTAAAAGTCCATTAAGTTGCTGTGTATCATACCACTGCGCTGCCTATGATATTCCTTATATGGCCTTTTGAAAACCTGCATCCATATAGTTTTTCGTTAATTTAAACTCCCTTAAACACTCCCTAAAAGTTTCACCTTAATATCATTAACGTTAATAGTCACAGTAGCATTATTAATAGTATAGACTTAGTGCCCTCTGGCCAGTTCAAAATCCGCCATAACTTAGCCCGAAAGATCTAACTTAATAATAAAAGCTGTTCTTGAGATATTGCTTTGCCACTCTTTTGACAATCTACATGCTCATAGTTCGTTTTGATTTAGTTCAATATTCAACTAAATATTCCTTAAAAGTTTCATCTTAAAACCCTTATCTTGCTTAGTAGCAATATTTGTGGTAGCAGCAGTAGCTCTAGTAGAATTATGCATGTAGCACCATTGGTTTTCTTCGACATCCCCTTCAACACACGCTGAAAGGCTCAACTTAATACCATAAACCGTTCCTGAAGCATTGCTTATACATCCTCTTGACAACCTGTGTGCGCATAGTGTGTTTTGATATAGTTCAATACAGCTTCAATATTCCCCAAATTTTTAACCTTACTACCCTTAGACTTAATGGCAATACTAGTAATACCAGTTGTAATAGTGGTAGCAGTAGTAGTAGTAGTAGTAGTAGTAGTATTAGTAAAAGCCGTAGCATTAGAATACAAATATTACATAAAGAAAGAAAAACGAGCAAAAATGGGGTTTTTATAGGCCAAATGAAGATACTGAAAAAACGAAGCGAATATTTCGAGAGGACAAACGCCTCTCTTCTTCAGCGCGAAACGAAACGATGTATCAATAAAAGCCAAAAATTAAAAGAATTAAAACCAACTACCTAACAACCATAAAAGCGAGTTATTCGCCAATATCCGCGATTTGCACAAAATCCAAAAAATATGATCTGCCATCGACGGATACTAGCGAACAACTCATCCATCGACGGATAGTATCCGTCGATGGCAGATCATATTTTTTGGATTTTGTGCAAATCGCGGATATTGGCGAATAACTCGCTTTTATGGTTGTTAGGTATTTGGTTTTAATTCTTTTAATTTTTGGCTTTTATTGATACATCGTTTCGTTTCGCGCTGAAGAAGAGAGGCGTTTGTCCTCTCGAAATATTCGCTTCGTTTTTTCAGTATCTTCATTTGGCCTATAAAAACCCCATTTTTGCTCGTTTTTCTTTCTTTATGTGATGTCAGGCCAATGTGGTTTAAGAAATTTTCTTAATACAAATATTGTTTTTGGTTAGTTCACCATCCCCCATAACAAGCCCTGTAACATTCAACTTCAAACACTAAATTGTTCCTAAGATATTGCTGATACGCCCTTTTGCCAACCTGCATACAGATGACATGTTGTGATACAGTTCACCTTCCCCGCAATATTATCTGAAAATTTCACCTTCGTACCCTTGGGTATAGTTGTAAAAGTACTCATACTAGTAGCATCAGTATTAGTAGTTCCAGTAGTAGTACTAACAGTAACATCACTAGAACTAGTAACAGCTGAGGTATTAACATACTACCTTTTGGTCAGTTGAACATCCCCCTCATTGAGTCCTGGAAGTCTTAAATTAATACAATTGGCCATTACTACGACATTGCTGATATGCCCTTTTGATAACCTGTATACTCATACTTCCTGAAATTTCCATTATAATATTCTTGGACTTACAAGTACTTGCAGGTGAATTTGTAGTTGGAATAGTAGTAGTAGAAGTAGTCATAGTTGGAGTAGTATGTGTGTATTTGTAGTAGCAGTGGTAGTGGCGGTAGTAGTAGTAGTAATAGTAGAAGTAGTAGTAGTAGCATTAGAAGTAGTAGCAGTAGTAGTAGTAGTAAATGTAGCAGTAGCAGTAGTTTTAATGGAGGCTCTCAAATTTTCACCTTCATACACTTAGCCTTAATAGTACTAGCGTCATAGTAGTAGTGATAGTAGTAGGAGAAGTAGTTCCAGAAGTAGTGTTCTGTTAGTAGTGGTAGTAACAGTAGTAGCAGCAGTATTATTTGCAGTAGAAGGATATACATAATGCCTTTTGGTAATTTGAACATCTCCCTCTATCCCCCCGGAAGTTTCGTCTTTATACGGTAAGCCGATCCAAAATACTGCTAATCAGGCCTTTTGACCCCCTTTTGACGCCCTTTTCATCTTAATAATCTTAGCCCTACAAGCAGTTGTAATTGAAGTAATAATCGGAATACTTTAGTAGCAATAGGAGTAGTAGTAGTAATATTAGTATTAATAGTAATAGTTCCAAATCATTCTTTAGATGCGCCCTTTTCTACAATCTCTATGTACACAGTGTGTTTTGACAAACCTTGCCCCTGGGCTTTTGTGGATTATGTCAACCCTTGATGCCTTTTTATATGATGTTTAGACTATCAGAGGCAACACTATAGCGTTGCCTATAGTAAAGGCCATAGGGTTCCAAAGTTTTATTATTTTTTTTCCCCCAGAGGCACTTCATATGGGAGGAGTTTAAAAACTTCAAAAGGGGCTCTGTCGATTGGAAATTCAGAGTTCTAATGCCCTTTTTAAGGGTCAAAAGTGATTGGAAGGCAGGGAACACCTCTTCCACGCCCAACATTTCCCCAAACACATCCAATCAAAATTTTGAGATAGCCATTTTGTTCTACGTAGTTGATTTCCAAATAGGAATTATGTTTTTGAGGAAGACACTCCCCCACAGCCCTCGGGGCACGGGTTGTAAGTTATGCCCTGGGGGCATATAAGCTTTTTATAGAAAGCTTTGTCGTAGACTTTCGTAAACTTCAAAAAGGGCTCATTCAATTGGAAATTCAAAGGGCTAGTGGCCTTTTAATAGTCGAAAGTGATTGGAGGGCAACTAACCCCCTTCTCACGTCCATATTTCCCCCGAGCACATCCAATCAAAATTTTGAGATAGCCATTTTGTTCAACGTGGTTGAAAATTCTGGAAATTAGGTCTTTGAGGATGACAATCCCCCACATCCCTCAGGGCAAGCGTGGTAAGTTATGCCCTGAGGGCATATAAGGTTTTTATACAAAGCGTTGTTGTAGAAACTTCAAAATGAGCTCATTCAATTGGAAATTTAATTGGCTAGTTCGCTTTTTAAGAGTCGAAAATGATTGGAAGGTAAATAACACCCCTTCCACGCCCACCATTTCCCCAGACACTTCCAATGAAAATTTTGAGATAGCCATTTGGTTCAACGTAGTTGAAAGTTTTAGAAATTATATTTTTGAGCATGACACCCCCCCCCCCCAAGGTCTTCAGGGCAAGGGTTAAAAGTTATCCCGTGGGGGCATGTATGGTTCTTATGGAAGGAATGCCTTTATAAACTTCAGAGAGGGCTCATTTGATGGGAAATTGAAAGTTCTAGTTCACTTATTAAGCGTCAAAAGATGTCGGAGGGTAGCCAACCCCTCCCTCCACGCCCTTTTTTCCCAAATGCATCCGATTAAAATTTTGAGATAACTATTTTGTTAAAAATAAATCAAAGATCATTTTAAAAAAATCTAGTGTCGACACAACCCCCCAGGGACAAATAGATCTTCTTTTCATATTCAATCGAAGCATTACTTGCTTTAAGATCTATTTATTCATTTATATTATTACTTGTTGTATGTTTTTTTTCCTATGATTGTTCTTTTTTATTTCTTTTCGTTTTGGGTTTCATTTATTCTTTAATAGTAATTTCTGGTCGTTTTGAGATTGAGTTTTAACAGGTATTTGTATCTGCTGAGCTTAAGTTTAAAATGGCCTTCACTTTTTCTTGAAAAACTTATTTTTCGGAAAGTTTTTTTAATTAATTTTAAAAAAAATAGCCATCTTTAAAATTTGCTCCAATGCATTTGGGGAAAAGTGGGCTAGGGGGGAGCTAGTTGCCCTCCAGTCACTCTGAATTCTTAGAAGGGAACTAGAACTCTGAATTTCCAATCAAATGAGTCTCCTCCAAAGTTCATACGGCCGCACCTTCCATAAAATCCTTTTTCGCCCCCAGGGCATAACTTACAACCCTTACCCAAAGACTTTGGTTCGTTGTGTCAACCCCAAAAGCCTTGTTATATAATTTTGCACTATTTTGAACAAAATAGCAATCCCAAAATTCGGTCTGATGCATTTGGGGAAAAGATTATGTGGGATCACTTTTGACTCTTAAAAAGGGTACTTGAAAGTAGAGATGCCATAATAACTCCTACGTGAACCACGTGGTTTATGGTTTTTGTCAGTGAGAATTTGAAAAAGAGGAATTTTGTCACATTTATGGATGGTTTTATGGATTTTGTCAGTGAGAATGAAAAAACAGGAACTTTGTCACATTTATGCCTGTTTTCATGGATGGTTATGTGTGTTGGTCGATTTATTTGATGTTTTATGGATTTTGTCAGTGAGAATTGAAAAACAGGAACTTTGTCACGTTCATGGACTATAGAGTCATTAGGGAGAACACGTGGTTAATGGGGTCAATGTTATTGTTGTTGTTTTGGATTTTGTCAGTGAGAATGGAAAAACAGGAACTTTGTCACTCCCTTCTTGTTGTTGTTCGATGCAGATGTTATGAGTTTCCGGGAAACAGTTAATGACACTTCCTTCCTGTTGTTGTTCAATGCAAATGATATGAGTTTCCGGGAGATCGCGTGTTTCCAATATTTGTTGTTCAATGCAAATGTTATGAGTTTCCGGGGAACACCTGTGCTATCAGTCATTAATCAAATTATTTCCAGGGAATGTCTGGCAGATGACGTCAAGTTAATTAGTGTCTTTGATGCATTTCCAAAGAGAATTGTCTCCGGTACAAAGTTTAGATCACACGTGACAGATGATGTCATGATTGATTGATTGACACGAAAGGGGAATTAATTTGTTGTTCTAAAG
>JAQQPU010013608.1:0-12506 GCA_029168905.1 Artemia sp. Kazakhstan ARC1039 | reverse complement strand
GGAGGGGGGTAAAGTATTTGGACAGTCAGGTGTCAGAAAACAATTCTTACTGCATGATATGCAGAGTAATTGTACCTAACGCATTTTACATGCAGACCCACTTTACTTTACCCCCTCCTAAAAAAGTATTTTATATATTTTCATTTTTTTTCTATTATACTCCATAGTTTTTTTTTTCTTTTAAGATTATTTGACTTTATTTCTGCTCATTTTTGGCCTAATGAAGCTCTTTACTTAAAAAAAAAAAAAAACTTGTTCTGTTTGTTTCCCATTAACAAATATTATCTGTAAGTAATTAAACAAAAATTACAAACAAATTTTTCAACTGAAAGTAAGGAGCAACATCAAACCTTAAAAAGAACTGAAATTATTCCGTATATGAAAGGGGTTGCCTCCTCCTCAAGGCCTCGCTCATTACGTTAAAGTTTTTTTATAGAATTTTAAAACAAAGCTTATTGTTCTAATTAAACACTTCAGGAATTAAAAAACAGAATCGTTCTTAAAGAATTTAGGACAAGAAGTTAAAACTTTAGCGTAAAGAGCAAGGTCTTGTGGAAGCGGAGACTCCTTTCATATACGTAATATTTTCCGTTCGTTTTAAGTTTCGATGTTGCTCCTTACTTTCAGTTGAAAAAAACTTCTTTTTTTGATTTTAATTTCTGATCATTTTTAAATAATAATATCGGGAAATCTGGCTCTCTCTCCATGAAAAGTTCCGGTACATGTGCATTATACGCCACTCACTCAAGTGTACGATGTGTAAAACTGGCTCGAGAACAAACCAGTTTTTTCGTTTGTTTCTTCTTTACTTTAGAAACAAATTTGGGCTATATATTTGCACATTAGGGGGAGGGGGTAAAGTATAGCTGGTCTGTATGCAAAATGTGTTATGTACAATTATGATGCATATTATTAAGTAAGAATTGTTTTCTGACTTCAAACTGTCCAAATTCTTTACCCACCTCTCCCCCTTATGTGCAAATATATAGCCTAAATTATATATTCTGTCATTTATTTTTGTCTTGTCTCGCGCTAAGCTGAAAGAAACTAACGCAGAAACGGGTTTGTTCTCGAGTTTTTACACAGCGTAAACTTGAGTGCGTCGCATATAATACATAAGTGTCAAAATTCCTTCTCCCTGCGGAAAATAAAAAAAAAACTCAAAGAAAATTCTCAAATTTGGAAAGCCTTATTTTCCACAGGGGTGTATTTTTCAGGAGGGAGGTATTTTCCCCGGGGGGTATTTTCCACAGGAGGGTATTTTCCGGGGGGTGTTTTTCCGCAGAGGGGTATTTTCCGGGGGAATTTTACGGTAGGTAATTTCCGAAAGGATGTTTTTCGGGGGGGCAGCAGCCAGCAGTTCGTGTGGCCAAAATATTTAGAACTGATTGGGCTGTCATGTCTTAACTTTTAGAGCTTAGATAAGAGATCCGAATAAACGACAGAAAACTAAAAGCCATCACCTAATTTTAAGGAAACTTTAGAAAAACCTTTTAACTTCTTCCGTTTATTGTGTGAAATAGAAATATTCAAATTTAATGACAGATACATTATTAGGAAAGTAAATTTTGCTTTTTCGATTGAACGGAGTAGAATATTCTTTTTGAAGTTCAGGAAAAGGCAGTCCCTAGAAATATTCTAGCTTACCGGTTTGGAAAACCTTAAAAATCCACGAAAACAAAGTTTCATTTGAGTAATTTCATAGCTTTGGCAGTTCCCGTTGTGCTACCTGTCTTGATTGAAAACCTTGTCGAATCAGATGCATATTATTTAAGTTATTTTTATATTGAATCTAAGCGCTTTGCTTAAAGTACCAAGGACACCTAAAATGAAAACTAGTTCATTAAATTGGTCAAGTGCAAACCTACACAGCCATATACGTCTTAATTTAGTGTGAAAAACCGATAATTCATTTTTTAAGGAGAAAGATCGCCAGTCTACATAATGTATTCCAATAGGAAAGTTCGTGGCCAATTTCAAAAATAAGAACGTGTACTGTTAAACAGCAGAAAATGAGCAAAAAACAAATAAATCAGCATATAGCCTTAGAAAGTGTTGTTTTCTTGTATGTTCTGGTAAAACAGAAATCGGAACCTAGTTCAGCAAAGCTCTTTTCTTTGAAAAATACTTTTAAGGAATGCTTCTTGAAAAGAGCTTGGCTAGACTAGGCCTAGTCTTGATGTTACTAGGATTTTTGGCACTCCAGGATCTTTTAACCATGAAGCAGGAATCTTCCCCATTAGAAAGATAATATACGTTTTGTCTACTTTAAACTAGCTTGCCATATTTAAGATCCCCTATTAATTCTTACGAAGATGCTTTGGGAGTTTCCATTGGTGCTGAGAAAATCTACTAACGGGCATTGTCTTTGAAACGGTAAGCTGAGGCTGAGATTCGCAAAATGATTTTTAAGGTATCAAATGCCATTAAGGATATTTTTTTTTCTAATTGTCATATCTATTAAATAAGATATGGGTTTTTCACAAGAATATTTTTTTTTCATACTTGTCCCCTATAACCCTCGCCCTTCCCAAAATTCTTCGAATATTTATATTTATATATAAATATTTATTTTCTGCCTCTGTACTGTCCTCCACATCCCCATTATTTTATTAAAGTAATGTGTAATTTTATTTTTCTCTTGACTCTATTTTAAAAATCAATGATGTCCAGTTTTCCCGTGACCCTTACTACAGCTTTATGCGCTTCTTTCATTCTGAAATCATAAAATTTGACTTAATTTTTTATTTAATAATAGTAGCTTATCCTCCCATTAACCCCAACACAGAGAGCACGTTCCACCTCCACTCCAATCACCTTAGAATTTCTCAAAATCGTGAAATGTTTGGATTTTGTCTATGTGTTCAACTCGCCTTAATATAACCTCCGAAAACTATTCACAAAACTGTTTTTATTTTCTTGGATTATTTTTTCTGAAACAATGTGCATGCTGAGTTCGTGACCATTGAATTTCCCGTATTGACCCCAGAAGGGTGAATATCACCATATTGAGTTCTTTTTAAGGAGATTTTTATATTTGTATGCTGAATTTTCAGCTATTGAAATTCCCTTATTGACTTAAGAGGGCTCAAATTCACGATAGAGGTTAAAAGATTTTTTGTCTGGGATTTTTCGGTTTGAATATTATCTGGAAGTGATTAGTGCCCATGGTCCAGAGCATTACAAGGCAAGTTTTTTATTAGACAAAAATTAAAAATACTTTCTTCACTTTCTTTACATTTTTTTGTTTTCATATGACCTATCACTCAGATAATTTTTGTACAATTCCCTGCTCTTGTCTATTAAACATAAAACCTTTCCACCAATATTCCTAGCTGCACTCCTAATTTTCTGTTTTAAGAAACTATCAGATACTTCGCAAATTTTTTTCCTAAAATTATTCCATCCATCTTCCACATTTTCAAATTTTAAGCTCTCTACTTTAGCATTCAAATGTTCCTGGAAATTTTCTTTCAAATTCTCATCCTGGAGTCTACCAACATCATAACTTTCCAGGAGGTAGTTACCCTTCTGAAATTTCAGTTTTAAATCAACCCTAGACACTACTAGATGGTGATATTAACTTTTAATATTAATAACAGCACTCCTATACACCCTAGTATCTTGTATTGATCCTGCCAGTCTTCGGTTTACAATAGCATAATCAATAAGGTTTGCTGTCTTACCATCACGCGAACACTATGTTAGCTTATGGGCCATTTTATGACCAAAAATCGTATTGGTTATGACTAGATTGTTTTACCTACAAAATTGCAGCAGTCCGTAGCCGTTACTGTTTTCATTTCTAGATTAGATGGACTAGATTATACTAGATTTTTTACCTACAAAATTGCAGCAATCTGTAGCCATTACAGTTTTCATTTCCTACACCAAATTTACCTAGGCTCGGATACCATCTATCCGTATTTCTACCGACCTGGGCGTTAAAATCTCCTATTAAAAACACCGTATTTCCACCTAGGACCCTGTCTATTTGCTCCTGTAACTGTAAGTAAAATTCATCTGAGTCACTAGTATCTCCGTAAGTCGGTTCTACAGGGGCATATACTACTATAATTGATACCCTGAAAATGAGCGATTTGTATTCCATTATTAATACCTTCTCAGCCTAAACAATACTTAGCAGCTTCCTCATTCATCATGAGCCCTACTCCCTGTCTATGTACCCCATCCTTCCTACCTGAGTAAATAAATTCTATATTACCTTGTTTCATGCTTCCCAATCCTGGAATATGAGTTTTTGAAACTCCTAATAAGTCTAGTTCTGTCGTCTGAATTCGTCAGTAAAAATGTCGAAACTATAGTTATTTTTTAACGTTGCAAGATTCCAAATTCCAATTTTCATATTCTTTAAATCATTGAAATTATTTTGGCCTCAGGAAAAGCAATGGTCTCGGATACCAGTGCAACACGAGGACCAACACATCTTCTCAAGTCTACACCGAAGCGCTTAAGCCGGCTTAGAATTGGACAGCGAGAAGTCCCTGGGACCTCCAGTATGAATGGAGGCTTTTTGCAATCCTGGGCCCATCTTGGTTACAACATGATTTTCAGCACTTTGCGATGCTTTTCTATCAACAAGAGTCAAAATCATACACAGACAGTCTCAAGCCTATTACCTCCGACTCATTACCCACAGATATGATGCAACTACGGGGAGGCAACCCATAGTAGATAAATTAGCTAGGAAGAGGTTTTTTAGCCCAAAAACGGCTGCCCAAACAGACCAGGCGCAGAAGAATTATCCATTAATGAGAATCCCTTGCGAATGCTGTGTCATTTACTAGGCTATAATTTTCTCGAGGGATGCTACTCACCAAGTGGGCAAAGAGCTGACTGCAAGGTCTCCAGTCTTGCAGGTACCCCAAAAGGGTCGAGGCAGCCCTTTTCAGAGGTCTTTGTTCATAGATCTGGATCTCACGTCCTGCCGCAGTTGTCCTCCTATAGAGGATCCTCTCACGATGGTGTTCTGTGTCACCATGTAATTTAACCCATTATTGGAAGAAGGTTTGTAACTCACGGGACGTGTGCACACACCGATGGGCCCTGTTGAGTGTACATTTGAGGGGCCTTGTTCCTTCTCCACCTGTATTTACAGCCCAGGGTGAGAATGCCCCAGGTTATTATGGAACCCCAGCGACAAGGTCCCCTCTTGGTCTGTCCATCCTAGCCAGGTGCCCTACATATCTGTAGGGCGTTTCTCTTTCACCACCCTGAGGACATGCTGAGTGGCCTGGGGAAGGCCCCTTTAGATGCAGAATTTAACAAAATTTTTGCTTTATGTATAATACTATGCTATCTCACACCTTACTAACTTTTGTGATTAATCTTGTCTTTGATTGCTTTCTATTCTACTTTTTGAAAAGATTATATTGCATATTTCTTTGGATGTTCAGTTGTAACCTTAGATAACCAATTGGAATTATTCTGAACCTAGGCCAGGTTATTTTAGAACCTGTAGGTCTTTTATTTTCTTTTAAATCTTATTTTCTAAATTATATTTAGAATTACATGATTCCTAACAGGTTTGATAGGAAGTGTCAATTAAGCAACCCTAGTAAATCATGTAGAGGACACCCAATTCAACAAAAAGGTCTAATTTTTTCCTTGATTAAGTTTTGGTTTCTTATACCAGAGAATTTTTATGATAAATGTGAGCAATTCTAAAATATCTATAGTAAAAAATATGCCTCCATTGTAAAAAAAAAACTGACTCGAAACTTTAGTTTACCATTAAGGGGGGGGGGGGGTCATCGAGGATTTAAGTTGTAATGAGAGTAGTGATTCAATGGTGTCTTCAGTGTGTAGTATAAGTTAAAACAAAAAATACAAACACGTGAATTATAGTACGAATTAAAGAAGTCTCACTGACGGTACAAAAGGAAATAATAAGAATGAAATAATACTTCTTCTAGGAATGAGAATCTGACTTTTATCTACAAGGCTTGTATCTTGTTAATCCAAATAACCTACCACCTTTAGTTGTTAAAGATAAATACTTGTATATAGAAGAACAAGAACAGAAGTGATATGAAAAGTCAAGAAAAAAAACAGTTTTCTGTACAGTTTCGTGTATGTAATTTATTTAATTAACGAAATTTGCAAATACTTATAAATATCGTAAGTATACTTTATTCTTACTATTTATAAAGATATCATAGAAGGTTGTAAGGTTTAATATTTAACGGGTATTTTAAATTTTTTCTGTTTGGGTTGAATTTTACCTTACTTGAATCGATGTTTAATTCCACCACATTGAGTTTCTGTAATGAATTGTGGAGTGTTAATATTTCTACAAAGGTTTTGCTGGCTTTTAAATGATAACACGTAATCTTTAATTTTCATTGACAGTTATCCTTTAGATGATAATGCATTATCTTTAAATAAAATCGTGGTTCAGATTTGATTGAGGGTTAAACGCTCCGATACCATCCAAATAAAAAAAAGGACGCATCCTTGCCTCTGCCTTTTAACAAGTTGATAGATTTTTTTAAAACAAATGATGAGTACGTTTTGATTGAGCAAATGAGTAGCGTACTTTTTGGCTTTTAATACTTACCTTCGGAGAGTTCTAGTGATCATTTATTTATTTCATTTTCTATTTCGAATACATTTTGTAATTTTGTAGCATATACCGTTTAAAATTTTTATGTTGTCTCCAATATCCTCTGTGAAAGGGTTCTCTATCCAAATATAATAATAATAATAATTTATTAGAAGCCAAAAAACACAGGCCATACAGTACAGTATTCTTAATTACACTCAACAAGAAAAATAACATAAATATCAAGTTTCACTCATTGATGTCAACGCTTCATTTACATATTTACATAACTGCCTGATTGTCCTTTTTACAATCGTTTTCAGGATCCTCGGGAACTCCAAGTTACCACCCTCAAAATATATATTGCACTGTTATTTATCCTCCAAGCATCCCTCAACACTGAAATTTTATTTTTCCTTGTTAAATGTTTAATTTTTGGAATATTCGCTTGAAACACTTTACAGTAGGTATTCAAAGACAGGGATGTCTTCGATATTTTCAGATACATTAAATTTTCCCATTCAGAGTTCGTACTTTGGAATATGCAAAACTATTTGACAAAAGCTTACCTTAGAAATGTTTGGAGTCCTTAAGTTGGTTGCTGCAGTAGGATGACATACAGCCAAATATCTGTCAGCAGATAAAATCGTCAGTAACATAGAACTGGTGTACTGGTTGACTGATGTACTTGTCATGTATATTTTGCACATTTCGTATCCAAATCGCCAGGATTTATAATACATAGTAAACATCAAAAATGGCAGACCTGTAATTAAACATTTATAAGGAAGACGGAATTGTGACGAAGACAAGCATATAGCTTCTTATCCCAGATTATCTTGTCTACAGTGAAAACTGCCAAGATTGGGAAGTAGTATTTTCGTTATGCTTTTGTTAAATTTTAGTTTTTCACAAAATGGAAATGAGGAGGGCTCGATTAAGTGGCTCAAACTTGATTAAAGTTAAAATTTGAAATATCAAATTTCTTTTTTTCTGAACAGATTCAAATGCAAGCGAGTGAAAATGCACAAAAGTTGACTGCAAGCATGCTGAGGGGATGGAGGGGTCATCCCCTCCATCTCCTTTGAAAGTTAACAAGTAGCCTAGGTACTCTTTTACAAATTGTATCCATATATTTGGTGTTTTAGGGGAAATATTTGTATGCCATAGGTTTTCGATAAAATCTTGATTATTCGTCAGGAATTCATTTCTCTTTAATCGAACTAAAGCGAAACTTTCTTAGATTTTATAATTTCAAAATTTCTAAGTGAAGTTTCTATCTTATGAAAACTTCTATCAATTGACAGTGGTTCAAGGGTAAAGGAGCAAAGAAGAAGGTAAGAGTGAGATATGAATGAATGAATGATTTTTATTACCCGTCTTTAACAATGCGAAAAAGTAAAAATGGAGTAGAGAGAAAATGAAAAGAAAACAACAAAACACATCGAACGAACGAACAACTTAAATTGATACTTCAATAACTAAAAAACAACAACAAAAAACCAATGGCGAAACTATTTACATAAAAAGACAACCATTACACATTACTGACTATACCTAAATACATATTATGTGTTGGGTCTAAAGACTTCAGGAACTTTTCCCTCCTGGTTGCGATCACGACGAAGGGGTCGTCGAGTCCGTAACGTGCTGAAATATGGCGGTTTCTTAGCCAGGTGGAAGGCTAAGCGGATATTTTGCAAACTTATAGAACACTGTACGGACTGTTTTTTTATCATCAAAAGTAAACAAAGACCAGAAAGGTGACAAAGCTAAGATATGAGGGTTGGTAAAGGAGTTGAAGATACTGCAGCGTGGTTTTTTTCTGCACGTCGCAAGGCGTGAGTTATTTCCCTACAGTAGATATTTAGAAGTATTTGTTTCTCATCACATGCAATCGGCGAGCTTTGGAGTAGTAGCTAGAAAGGGACTTTAACCTTTTCGAGGACTCCGTCACACACAGACCTGAACAAGGCTAAATTAGCCATTTGCCATTCAGTCTTCTGAAACCACTTTTTCTCCTTTGGAGCATCATTTGGAGCATTATTCAGGAGGTCATTAATAATTAAGGTATTAGCCACTGGAAGGTGATCAGAAACACAGAAGCCGATATCAACCTCACAGTCACCGTGACCTCAAGTCGGGAGAGCGGAGCAAAAAGTCGAGCGAGGAAGTGGAACCGGAATTATGCACATACGCGAAGTCTACTCTGTTTCTCATTACCCGTAGACTCGGGCAAGCTGCGAGCAGGATTTGACTTCTCGGATCATTAGCATCAGAGAGGTTAGAGTTCATATCTCCAGCAATAATACAGGAAAGTTTTTTCGCTGCGCATAATGTAGGAACAGCGGCTACTTTTCCGCAAGCAATATTAAACTCATTGTCAGATTGGACAGTCCTGTAGTTCGTTGGCATATAGACTGAGAGCACAACAGCACTATCAATTTTCACCGCAACATAAAAGTCCGCTTCTTTAAACGTCGAGGCACGAAGCGAGGCACGGACAATGATAGCAACACCTTTAGAGGGACGACCTCTTCCCGATCTCCTAGAAGGAATGCCAAATACATTTACGTCTTCGTTTAGTTGTATGAGCTGGAGTCCCTCAGCCGACAGGAAATATTCCTGCACGCACACAATGTCAAATTTGTTAGCAAGGTTTTCTAAAAGTGGTAATTTAGATAGTACTCCACCATTATTGTTCCACATCACTATTTTCAGAGTGCTGGAGCTAGTCATCGCTTAGATAGGGCTTTTTGGCTTCTGGACAACTGAAACTTTAGCAGGGGTGCTTATTGGAGCCACAAAGGGCGCACTTCATCTGGTTCTGTCACGGGGTGTCTTTAGAACTAGCGTGGTCTTCTCCGCAGTTTTAGCATTTTGCTTTATTAGAGCAGTCCTTTGCAATATGCCCATAGGCCTGACAGCTATAGCAACTCCTCGCGAGAAAATGAAAGTCCTCGACTGGAATTTGTTCGTAGCTTATAATAAGCGGAAATTTCATCGCGGAGGCTAGATGCTGCTTGGTCACAAATTTCAGTCTGAACGATCTCGTTTTACCGATCTGAAAGGCCTCAGCACAGTTATTCATAAGACCACCTAGATC
The DNA here is from genome assembly GCA_029168905.1 of Artemia sp. Kazakhstan ARC1039. Classification (NCBI taxonomy): domain Eukaryota; kingdom Metazoa; phylum Arthropoda; class Branchiopoda; order Anostraca; family Artemiidae; genus Artemia; species Artemia sp. Kazakhstan ARC1039. Next base: position 2,835 of record JAQQPU010013608.1, on the reverse strand, counting down.
CTCTTCACTAACGCTGGTTGGTACGTGTCTGATTATACCAAAGAACTCAGGACTCGACATTTTTGCTTCAATACTTGAGTCGGACTTAGCAATAGCCTGAACAACTGATTTCGCAGCCTCTTGATCGTTCAGAACAACTTTCCAGTCGGTTTTGCGAGTTTTCAGTTCCACAATATTTCCACAGTTGCTTCCACATACTTTATCGAGATAATCCTTTCGTGAAACGGGGTCGTCCAGTCCTTTTGGGGGATTCTTCAGCACGACTGCATGAGTCGGCACTGTTGCAGTTTGCAGTGGAACAGAGGTGGCTGCCGGTTGGGACTGACTCGCGGTCCTTACAAAACGGTCAAACTTAGCACTAAGCTCATTCATCTTCCTGGTCAGTGTCGCTGAGATTTCTCCGACAATCAGAGGAACCTCGTCAGGCTCATAGATAACAAAACACGGCAAATTGACTTTGTTGTCATAGCAGTGTTTCAGTGCTTTTATGATATCGAACATATAGTCCTAGGTTTGTCACGATTAGTTGGCCTAGTTGACTGGCCTGCCTCAGGCCACAGTAATTTCTTTGCATTCCGTATATCATCCAATTCGAAGAACTCTGCAGCTTTGCTCATTATATCTGCATTCTGATTTCCTTCTTTATACGCCCTTACTGTGAAATTCAACACGGCATTCCGTATTAGTGTCTCTTTCGCACCAGTATCATCCAGTGGCATATTTTGTACTGAACGTAATCACACAGAGTCCAAGATCAGTCCGTGGGCGGAGACAAAAATGTTAATAGCAGAAATTCACTTACGAGAGAAGTAAGGGAAGCTTTGGAGGCTGTCTACCTTGTCCCCACAATTTAAGGGGCAAGCCCAGCGGGTACCACGGCTCTTGCATTCAACTCTCTCACCCCTCTTCTACTTACTCCTCTCCTGTCAGCTTTATCTCAGCGTAATTGACTATTCTGTTCCAGAGACTGTTTTTGAATTTTGGCTTATTTTCAGTCAGTACAGTAGGTGGCAACACTGCACTGTAAAATTCAGGCACATTTTTCACAGCGCAACGATCAAGCTCTGGCAACGCTGCTAGATTTAGAATTCATTTTGGCCATATCGCTGCTGTGCACAAAGAATACAGTCCTTTAGGATAATTAAATCTTTCTGTCTGAGTCTCTGTATTTATTAAGTCACCAAATCCCAAGGGAACTTACGTTCAAGCAGCAAAAATATCAATAGCAAGTAAAAAAATAAGCTGATTATAAATGTCTGTTGGGAATCGCACAGGTTGAAACCTTACTCTATTAAAAGGCTAATATCCAGAAACAAGGTGTTTACACAACGAACTCTCAATAAAGACAATAAAGACTCGAAACCCCTGCATGATATAAGACATCCAGCCATGCCCCCACCACACCGCCCCATTGTCCTCTGAAGAACCAAGAGTGTTTTCTTCGCGGTCCATTATTATTACTGTCGTTATATTAATATCCTATTTATTGTTGTTATAATGTTACCGAAATTAATTTCATTGTTATTAATATTGTTATCATCAGTAATATTATTCACAAAACTAAGTTGGGGCTCAGGAAACTGATTTCCTTTTGTCAATTGGTGCTCCATCGGGTGTGGTATATTTACGTATAGCTTTCCCAACTCTTTGTTTCTATTTAGAAGAACCTTCTTTTATGGGTTCAGGGTGCTCATTATTTTTTCTTCCATTCCGAGAACCCAACATGCCAGCTTCAGTTCAATATAAGAAAATTGTACTCATCTCTCTAAAAAGAGGGCAGATATACCACCATCTGCTGGCCATTTGCGGGAAGCGGCATTCCATCCTCAGGACTGGTACTAATAAAAAAAAACTTCTTTTCCTCGCCTCTGACTTATCCCCAAGAAATCTTTTCTTGTTCCATAGCCGGTGCTCTATATATCCTCGGGGATTGGCAACCCAGGTATGAGTTTGGCAGCCATTATTGTCTTACTATTATTGATCAGACACCGAAAAAAATAGCCAGTGGCTTAAGGGTCACTGAAATTAGCGGTAGCCAGCCCCTATTTGTGTGTTTTTCATTTTACTTCAACTTCAATCAAACTTTTTTTTTTTTTTTCATTAAACGTGGAATCCATCACATAGTTTCTTTAGTATCAGGTTTGAAGTCAAATTGAGCCAGCAAAGAAAAATAATAATTATAACTAATAAGCATTTTTTGACATGTAGTTCAGGCTGAAAAATTCCTCAAAATGGTGTAACAACCTAAGTAATGGAAACATTGCCTAGGATTAAAGTATATTTTTGGGGAATTATAAGCCTTTCATAATAAGGGCAGCCTACATTGGTACGTTGATTAATCGGTACGTCTTGTGAATGCGAAGAAAGTTCTACTAATTTAATTTTCTGATCCTTATCCTTAGCGTCGTGATTTTTTTTTTCTCTCACAAATAGACTCAGTTTTCAGCATAAGAGATGCCTCTGACAAAAAATACATAATTCCAAATTTTTTTCCATAGGAGCTTGAATCCTTTGCTGTAGGGTTCTCCAGTATACCGAATCCCCCTTTTTCAAAAATTGAACAAATTTTCTAAAGCCCGTAACTTTTCATGGATGCCATTAAATTTGATGAATTTTTACACATTTTGAATAAGCATTGAAATTTGATTCTTTCGATGTATCTATTGTCATCAAGACTTTTTTTAGGTTTTCGGTTACTATTGAGCCACATCGCTCCTTACTTACAGTTTATTGTCACAAACTGTTTGCTCAATTATATTCCTCAACTTGTGTTGTTTTTTTATAGTGGGTCAGAATTAAAATTATTATTATTATTAGAGTTGGAGTTTTTTTTTT
>JAQQPU010013607.1:10072-24023 GCA_029168905.1 Artemia sp. Kazakhstan ARC1039 | reverse complement strand
GAATTCTGAAACCAGTTGGTAGTTGAAATTTCTTGATGACTAAAGATTTTTGTTTTTCTTCTAAAAGGCATAGTATTCTCAGGGTCTTAGCTTTTGATGGATAGCATTAAACCTAAGGAAATTTATGTATTTGGAATCAGCGCACAAAGCCAATCATATTTAAGTATCTATTATTATTAAAATTCGTTTTTAGAGCTACGGTTACTTTCGGGCCGAGTTGCACTTTACTTTCACTTTGTTCCCCAAAAACTGTCAGCTTTGGAAGGAAAATATGTCATTTCCGTAAAAAACTGAACTATAAAGCTTTTTGACCGTAAACTCTAATTTTTTGTAAGAAAATTATAGAAAATACATTTCTCTAGAACAAATGTGAATCTTTGGTTAGAAAAAAACCCAGCTTTGGAAAGAAAATAGGCCATTTCCATAAAAATGAACTATAAAGCTTTTTGACCATAAACACTAGTTTTTGTAAGAAAATTAAAAATTTCAACTAGAAATAGGCTGAAAAGTGTTTTGGGGGAGATGGGTTGATGGCAAAAGGATGTCTTAGCGTAGTTATAGGGATGTCTTAGCGTGGTTATAGTGTGATAGTGGGGAGCGAATTGCTAGTGAAAAACCCAAATGAATGACTTGAAAATAAATTTTTTAACGAGAAATGTCTGAAAAGTGTTCTTGGGGAGATGGGTTGATGGCAGAAGGATGTCTTAGCGTAGTTATAGTGTCATAGAGGGGGGCGAATTGCTAGCAAAAAAACAAATGAATGAGTTGAAATAAAACTTTTAACGAGAAATGTTTAGTCTGGAAAAGGATGCCTAAAAAGACGTGTGCGCACGTAACCTCGTCTAAATTAACCTTAAAAAATGAAATAAAGATATGTCAACTTTGCATGTCTCTCTCACTATGTATGCGCCATCGCGGTGTACACTCCATGTCTTTCTCGGTTTTTTTGTCTAAATCTACGTATTTGCATGTGTTTTTGTCTCTCATACTCTTTTTGCCTGTGTGTCTGGGCGGGTGTTTGCATATTCCAATGAACGTTTTAGTTGTTTATCATAGAAAAGCAGTGTATAGTCTGGGAAAAGGACCCATAGTTTGAGATATCAGGTCGAAAATGGTAAAACTTAACTTTAAAGCTTTTTTTAACATTTTAGTTGTTCATCATAGAAAGGCAGTGTAGTCTGGGAAAAGGATACCTTACCTGGTTTAAGATATCACGTCGAAAATGGTAATCCTTAACTTTAAATTTTTTTGAACATTTTAGTTGTTCATTATAGAAAGGCAGTGTAGTCTGGGAAAAGGATACCTAGTTTAAGGTATCATGTCGAAAATGGTAAAACATAACTTTAAAGTTTTTGGAACATCTTGAATTCACCTCTTGGAGACACAATACAGAAATTTAATTCAGGAAATTATGAAAAAAATTGAAAAAATTCTTTATTAACATTCATTATCGATTGAAGTCGCTTCCTAGACAGACAATACAGCAATTTCACAAAATCTAAGCATAAGAGTGATTAAATTGGCATGTTTTTTAAGTAAGTACCGTTTTGCGATTCCGCTGCGGCAGCGCTACGGTTGGCGTTCTGTGTATGTGCGTTGGTTATCGACATCTCTTGTCTACGCACTGACGCCATTACAGTCTGATTCTTCATTTTATACGTTGTTTACTGAGTGTTTAAGATGCCTCCGACAATCGTGATTCCCGCCGAATCTGAAGTACGGGCTATTATTCGATTTCTTAGCGCTAAAGGCGTAAAATCGATCCATATTCGTCGTGAGATCTGTCAAGTTTACGGACAAAACATTATGAGTGATGGAATGGTAAGGAAATGGGTGAGAGCATTTACAGATGGCCGCACAAATGTGCATGATGAAGAACCGAGTGGACGTCCTTCGGTCTTTAATGAAGAGTCTCTCTAATGAAGATTTGGTGCAGAAAGTGGAAGAAAATGTGAGAGAAAACAGACGCTTTACAATTTCATCAATATGCGACTAGTTTCCTCAATATTCTCGTAGTGTCTTGTATTGCATTGTGTTGCATTGCGTCTTCAAGACGATAACGAAGTCAAAACAGTTGTGATACAGTGGTTAACAAGTCAAGCGGCAGAATTCTATGAGGAGGTATTCAAAAACCGGTGCCACGTTATGACAAGTGCCTCAATATTCACGGAAATTATGTAGAAAAGTAGATTAAGGTACAAGCTTTCATGTAAAAATTAAATTATTGCGATATCTTTGCACGTCTTTTTTTAATTCCAAAACGGTACTTACTTAAAAAACATGCCTCGTATATCAACATCCATTTCTCGGATACATAGGAAAAAGTTGACAAAATCTAAGTACCAGAAAGAATAAATTTATTTTCAAAGATTTTATCGGATATATCAGATAACAGTCATAAAATCCAAGTTCTATTTGTTTTGGCTTAATGCCGTGTTACGTTGAATTTAGGTTAGACCGGTTTTTTTTCTATAGTAGACTAGAGTATATTTTTAGAGCAGAAAACAATTCTTTTTAGTCTGAAGTTGATTGTGAGAGTGTTAGGACTCTAAAAAATGGATAGATTTGAGAATGAGCGAATCATGGGCAATCTAGTGTCTATGGAAAAACGTTTGATTCTAGATGATGATTTTTTAGAGCTGTCTATTCAAAGGAAGATACTTTCTCAGGGAATGCTTGTCGATATAATGAAAAATGATTCTCTATCATTAGACTATTGCATGAAGCTTTTACGTTGTGGTCCAAATGCATTTACACAATTTATTGATATATTAATCACGACACGGCAAAATGATATTGTGGATATGCTTTTAAACACTGGTTTAGAAATTTAGGACTTTTTTTTCATGAGATAGATGGTGTTCAATGATGTTGGTTACCCCCCAATATCAAGATTGAAATAAAGTTGCAAATAATACCAAAGACGAAAAGCATATTGAGCCTGTTGATGACACACCAGTAAAAATTGTGTATGACTCAAAATGGAATAATGATTATTCTACTGATTACAAACTAAGAGAAGACAATAGATACAGTATCAAGAGAGAACATGGTGAACTATTTTATGGAACAGATTCAAAATGTCCAAAGTTGATCATTGATATTAATAATGTATCATAATATATTTTTGTATTAATATTCTACATAGCATTATTTCATTAAAAATATATTATGCATTACATTGTCATGTGTTCATTATTTTTAGAGTAAGCTAGCATATCTAACGTTTAGAATGTCTATTAAAACATCGGAGATGTAAGAAAAGGAATTTGCTTACATCTATTGTCAGACACATGGGGTAACATTGACAAAATCTAGGTATCAGAATGAATATATTCTTTATCAACATCCATTGTTGGATATGTCATTATGTCATTACGAAAAAATTGTAAGTAAGTAAGTAAGTAAGTAACAAACTCTTTCTTGAATTCACCTCTTGGATACACAATACAGAAATTTAATTCAGGAAATCATGAAAAAAATTGAACAATTTCTTTATTAACATTCATTATCGATTGAAGTCGCTTCCTAGACACACTATAACGACGCTAAGCCATCCCTATAACTACGCTAAGACATCCTTCTGCCATCAACCCATCTCCCCCAAAACACTTTTCAGCCATTTCTAGTTAAAAATTTTATTTTCAAGTCATTCATTGGGGTTTTTCGCTAGCAATTCGCCCCCCACTATCATACTATAACTACGCTAAGACATCCTTCTGCCATCAACCCATCTCCCCAAGAACACTTTTCAGACGTGTCTCGTTAAAAATTTTATTTCAAGTCATTCATTTGCGTTTTTCGCTAGCAATTCTCCCCACACTATCACACTATAACTACGCTAAGACATCTTTCTGCCATCAAACCATCTCCCCAAGAACACTTTTCAGACACTTCTCGCTAAAAATTTTATTTCAACTCATTCATTTGGGTTTTGCGCTAGCAATTTGCCCCCCACTATCACACTATAACTATGCTAAGACATCCTTCTGCCATCAACCCATCTCCCCAAGAACACTTTTCAGACATTTCTAGTTAAAAATTTTATTTCAACTCATTCATTTGGGTTCTTCGCTAGCAATTCGCCCCCCACTATCACACTATAACTACGCTAAGACATCCTTCTGCCATCAACCCATCTCCCCAAGAACACTTTGCAGACATTTCTCGTTAAAAATTTTATTTTCAAGTCATTCATTTGGGTTTTTCGCTAGCAATTTGCTCCTCACTATCACACTATAACTACGCTAAGACATCCCTATAACTACGCTAAGACATCCTTCTGCCATCAACCTATCTCCCCCAAAACACTTTTCAGCCATTTCTAGTTAAAAATTTTAATTTTCTTACAAAAACTAGTGTTTATGGTCAAAAAGCTTTATAGTTCATTTTTATGGAAATGGTCTATTTTCGTTACAAAGTTGGGCTTTTTTCTGACCAAAGATTCCCATTTAACCTAGAGAAATGTACTTTCTATAATTTTTTGACAAAAAATTAGAGTTTACGGTGAAAAAGCTTTGTAGTTCAGTTTTTTACGGAAATGACATATTTTCCTTCCAAAGCTGACAGTTTTTGGGGAACAAAGTGAAAGTAAAGTGCAACTCGGCCCGAAAGTAACCGTAACTCTAGAAACGGAATTTTAATAATAATAATAAATACTTAAAAATGATTGGCTTTGTGCGCTGATTCCAAATACATAAATTTCCTTAGGTTTAATGCTATCCATCAAAAGCTAAGACCCTGAGAATATTATGCCTTTTAGAAGAAAAACAAAGATCTTTAGTCATCAAGAAATTTCAACTACCAACTGGTTTCAGAATTCCTATCAAGTCGAACAAAAAAGCAACAACGAAAACAACTTCAACAAAAAAAAACCCAATTTTAAACAGCTTTTGGGAAACAAAGTGAAAGTAAAGTGCAACTCAGCTCGAAAGTAATCATAACTCTAAAAACGGAATTTTAATAATAATAGATACTGAAAAATGATTGGCTTTGTGCGCTGATTCCAAATACATAAATTTCCTTAGGTTTAATGCTATCCGTCAAAAGCTAAGACCCTGAGAATATTATGCCTTTTAGAAGAAAAACAAAGATCTTTAGTCATCAAGAAATTTCAACTACCAACTGGTTTCAGAATTCCTATCAAGTCGAACAAAAAAGCAAAAACGAAAACAACTTCAACAAAAAAAAACCCAATTTTAAACAGTTTTTGGGAAATAAAGTGAAAGTAAAGTGCAGCTCAGCTCGAAAGTAATCATAACTCTAAAAACGAAATTTTAATAATAATAGATACTGAAAAATGATTGGCTGTGTGCGCTGATTCCAAATACATAAATTTCCTTAGGTTTAATGCTATCCGTCAAAAGCTAAGACCCTGAGAATATTATGCCTTTTAGAAGAAAAAGAAAAATCTTTAGTCATCAAGAAATTCCAACTACCAACTGGTTTCAGAATTCCCATCAAGTTGAAAAAAAAGCAAAAACGAAAACAACTACAACAAAAAAAATTATTTTTTACAAAGTGTGTAGGTACCCCCTTGCAAACTTGTTTGATATCCTTGTTGTGCGTTTCCACACAGTATATCTTCGGCCCAGGAAACACACCACTGGATATCAGATCGCTACCCGTTTCAGATTTTAACATTAACAATTGATTTGGGGCCTGGCGTTTCACTAGCTCTGGGTCGCAGGGTTCATCCCAATTAGTGTAGTCTATTCGTGAGCTAATGTACTTGCCAATTTCCAAATCATTCAATAGATTTTCAGTTTTGACTTTTAACAGGAGTGGATCAGTGTCCCCGTAATACACTTGAACTTGTTCCTCAATCGGCCACTGTACCTTGCATACATTATAATAAAATGACATTATGAGTTTTTTTTTAGATATTTCAGTTATTGCACCCCCGCCTGCAATATTTTTATTTAAAACAATGTTTCTTTTCTTGCGATGTAGGAGCATCATATCAAATATTTAAAAAAGCCTCTAAAGTAGAATTTTGGAAAGTTTTGAGTTTGGGGAGAAGGGGGATTTCAAAAACATCTCCCCTTGACATAAAGTGTCCTCTAAAGTCGATTCTGATGTTTGTAGCGCTTTAGAAATATTTTAAAAAAGCCTCTAACATAGAATTTTGGAAAATTTTGAGTTTGGGGGGAAGGGGGATTTTAAATACTTCAGATGGTTTTGAAGCGTAGTGTGTTGTTACTAGTAGTAGTAGTAGTATTATTATTTTCTTGTTTTTTGCAAGCCATTCATAATATACCTTAAATGCATTCAGATATTTTCAACTGTTGAATGTAGGCAAAACGATACTCTTAACTAAAATAATTAGAAATTGCGATAAAATGTTTGTGGAAACACATCTCCCCCAAAACACTTTTCAGCCATTTCTAGTTAAAAATTTTATTTCAACCCATTCATTCGGGTTTTTTCGCAAGCAATTCGGCCCACAGTACAGCACTATAAGTACTCTAAGACACCCCGCTGCCATCACCCCACTACTTGTGTATTATACAGAACACATCAAAGAAGTAAAGCTATCCGTTATTAAAATTCTTTTCTTGCCATCTACATCTCTCTTAGTATCAACTTTTTAGTATACTATAACGTTAAACTCTATTTTAAATTGATAACCCTGTTCAAACGTCACTTGTGTATTTTACAGAACACATTGAAGAAGTAAAGCAAGGTCAACTCATAAGACCATTTTTTCATCGTTAACCATTTCCACAGATTGATATTGTTCTAAATTTATAATAAATAAGGTATGAGTTAACAACCCCGAGCGGTTACCTTAACTGATAATCACCAATTCGCAAATGCTATACCCTGTTTTCTCCACCTTCTTACGATCCAATTCGCAAATGCTATCTAGCTCTGTTTTTTTTCCCTATTATTCAATTAATATCATTCGTATAGTCCAATTCGCAAATGCTAAACCCTTTTTTTCTCCATCTTCATACGATCCAATTCGCAAATGCTAAACCCTTTTTTTTAGAGCTACGATCGCAATGAATGGTACTTGTTATGAGAAAGAAATGTCAACTGCCAAAAAAAAAGAAAAAAAGAAAACACGCCATGCTGAATGTGTTTCAAAAACCCATCTGGTTGAAAACGTGTTTGACCACTTTATAGGTTTGCACGCTTTTTAAAATGTCCACGTGAAACTTTACTGCATATTCTTGTGAAATTTCATGTGCAATTGAAATATATAGCAATAACCAGTCTGATTGTCTTATAAAATCTCGACTATACTCTCAAAACGCGTTTGACCACTTTATAGGTATAAAAGGTTTGCCAGCTTTTTAAAATGTGCACGTGAAACTGTAGTGCATATTCTTGTGCAATTCCATGTATGGTTGAAATATATAGCAATAACCAGTCTGATTGCATTATATAATCTTAATTATACTCTCAAAACGTGTTTGATCACTTTATAGGTTTGCCAGCTTTTTAAAATGTGCACGTGAAACTGTAGTGTATATTCTTGTAGTCGTCAAGCCTTTGCACTGTATATTCTTGCACTCGTCAAAACTTTGCACTGTATATTCTTGCACTCGTCAAACCTTTGCACTGTATATTCTTGCACTCGTCAATGCACTCGTCAAAGTAGTAGATAGGTTACTACTTGCGTCAGAAAAAATTTTGAAACTTTCATTTTGTCCAAAATAGATCAATGCTCATATAGTAAAAACTCCCCGTTTTACACAGCCCCCCCCCCCCAATTTCAGGGGCATATAAGGTTTTTATCGAAGGAATGATCGTATAACTTCGTCGGGGGTTCATTCTATTGGAAATTGAAAGTTCTAGTTCTCTTTTTAAAAGTCAAAAGGGACCGGAGGGCAACTAGCGCTTCTGTCTTCTATGCCTCAAATCCATCTGACTGACTTTCTGAGATTGCCATTTTGTTAAAATAAGCCAAAAGAACAAAAGTTAACAAAAACTCCAGGGTCAACACAAACCCCCAGAGCCCTGGGACAAGTGTTGTATGTTACCCTAGCCTTCTCTGCATGGCCGGACCCCCGCCCCCCTCCCAAAAAAAACAACAACAACTTGTTAACGATATTTTATTTAAAAAATTATGGCAACTCCTCGCTGGCCCGCCATGGCCCCCCCATCTTTCCCAGAAAAACAACAAAAAACTTATTAACAAAATTTTATTCCAAGACTAATGGGCAATGACACCTGGTTTCCCATGGCCCAATACCCCTCCCTCCCCCAAAACACTATCATTTATAAATCATGGGAACTGACCCCCGGCCCTCCCTTTATGTAACGACACACAAAAAAACTTATTAACGGTATTTTATTCCAAACAGCATGGGAGCTGACACATTGCCCTCCCTCCACGCCCTCCCCCGCCGTTAACCAAAGAAAATATTAACGATATTCTATTCCAAAAGTCATGGGAATTCAGTTTAATTTTATTAGCTCTTTCCAAAACTTCTTCACTACAAACAAGAGTATGGCTACTGCCCGTTTCCCTAACGGTAAAAGCATAAGACCTACTGGCATATTTGATGCTTTACTAAAACGAATTATATTACAAATATTCTCTTTTGTACTTATTACAACATTGAAAATAAAATGAAAATTGCAGTGAAACCAGACCCGTATTTACCAACTGGTCCACTAGGCCCTGCGGATTTCACTATTCCCGAAGTTTCGAGGATTTCCCCGAAAATCTTGCAAAAATGGAACCGCAAAAACGCTCGGGTCTAGAAGCGTCAAAGCTTTAAATTCGGCCCTGGGTGAAACACAATCTTGAGCTGGCGAGCTTTCAGTAATTAATATCATTAAATATCAAATATTCAGTTTAATTTTATTAGTTCTTGCCAAAACTGTTAATTTATTTTGGAATAAAAATTATTTTGAAATACAAAATTTTGAAAAACTTGAAACTCCGGCAATCAAAATCAAACAGAAATTAATTTTAAAAAAGTTTCAGAAAAAGCTGTTTTTCTAAAGAAAAGTAAAATCCATATTGAACTTAAGATCAGAAGAAATAAGAGTTTGGGTTTTGTCTCCTTCTCTCACTGTAAAAGTCTAAAATCTACTGCATCAGTGGCACTTTACTTAAAACGAACTAAATTATAATTTTTTTTTTTTGGATTTATTATAATATTGAAAATAAACATAAAAATTACAGTAAAATTAAATTTTTAACTGATGAACTTTCAGCAATTAATATCATTAAATATCAAATATTTATTTTAATTTTATTAATTCTTTCCCAGAGTGTTCAAGACAAATATAGCTTCAGTACAAACAAGAGTTTGGATACTGCCCCCTTCCCTAACTGTAAAAGGCTAAAGCCTAATACGTCATTGGTGCTTCATTGAAAACGAATTATGTTACAAATATTTTTTTTTCCAGTTATTGCAGCATTGAAAATGAAAATTAAATTACAGTGAATTAAATCTTGAAATAATGGTCTTTCAACAACTAATAGCTTTAAATATCAAACATTCAGTTTGATTTTATCTGTACTTTCCAAGACTGTTCAAAACAAATATAGTTTTCAGTAAAGCGCCATGGAAGCAATAGGTTTTAGACTTTTACAGTGAGAGAAGGAGGCAAAACCCAAACTCTTGTTTGTAGAGATTTTTGTTCGGTTCAAGCTTGATTTGCATATTCAATTTTTGGAATTAAAGCTAAAATGTATCTGAAAGTGATAACTAGTCTGTGCTTTTTGGATTTCAATAACTGTTTTAACTCAAAATCTAGTCTGCACTAAATAGCCCTAGGCTTGCTTGATGAAACCTTGATAGGCTAAGCAAGATAGTTGAATTTCAGTTAGTAGACCTACTGCCAACAAAATCCTGGTTTCTTTGCCCTTCCCTGCGTTTTAAAGTACCTGAACATACAATAGCTTAGGATAGGTTAAGAAAAGAACAAATCGTCAGATGTTAGATGGTGATGGTGATTTCGTCGACACCGGCGCCATTTTCTACTCTTACATATTTCCTACTCTGTTTGGTTTATATTAAATAAAAGTGAGCCAAGAGTTGATTACTAAGCTGAAAATCAGTATACCGTTGCACGTACTGCAGCCCAGCGCAGCATGCTCAACATTTGTCAGTTACACAAGATAAAAGTTATACGGCTGATGATTGACAAACTGATTGGTGATAGGCTGGTGATTGAAGGTATTGTTGTCTTATGGCGAAATAATGTGTCTTACAATCTTATTCGTTTTCAAAAATGAGTTAGAAAGTGAAAAGGATTCCTCTAGTGATTCCTCTAGGCAAATTTTCCTCATAGAGTTAGAGAAGCTCAGCTTAAAGAGTATGGTTAACTTATAAGAGTGGAAACTGGCACTAGTGTCAACAAAAAACTATCAACGCCATCTAGCGTTGGCGACACTTGGCATTTTTTCAGCTTTATGATGTTTTTTATTGTCAGAAACTGAGATCAAATATTATTACTACCCTAATTTTACCAGTTACACTAATTAAATTGATTATTCTTATTGTTACGCTGGAAATTGTCAAGTGTCACTAGACGCTAGATGGTGGTGATAGTTATTTTGTCAGCACTAGCGCCAGTTCCCATTCTTATAAGTTAAAAAAAATCTTTGAACCAGAAATTAATAATACAAAATCAATCATTGTACCGCGGAAGGCGTTGTTGCACATAAGTTTCAGAGAAAAGAAAAATAGACTAAGAAACTTTCTTCGCTTTTGCTATTGACGATCTGTACTTGTCCCGGTTAGCGGTAGAACGGGCCCTTAATTGTAAGCAAAGTGTCAAAAATAGAAGTGCATACGTTAGGGATATGTGGTAGACCGTGACAAAGTTGCAGAAAATGATATAGAGACAGTACTAAAAGTAATATAATGAGACTTATGGTGCTTGATCTTGTTTTGAACGATTTTTTTTAAATATGGTGGTTACAAAATTAGGAATACATTACAAAAGGTTGTGAATATAAATTTTGGGAAAGAGGAAGTACCAAGTGATTTTAGGAAGAATTTAATTAAACCCCTTTATACCTAGAGTGATAATATTGAGTTTGGTAATTAGAGAGGACTTAACATGATAACGTTTATTAGACTAAGATATGTAGTAGGTAAATCTTTAAGAGAACATGGTTTTAGCAAGGGGAGAGGATGTGTTGACCAAATTTACTCTTACGTTAATTAAACGATAAGTGATTGAGCCATCATCAAATGTTAAAATTTGTTATCCAATGGATAGGTAAAACCCTCCAAGACTTCGATTGAACAAATGATTTGAGTGTCCTAGATAAAAAAAAAGTTAGCAAAACGAATGAATTTATAGCTTTGAGATTCAAGGTGCAAAAATAGAGTTGAAAATTAAAGCCAAGAAGACTAATTTGCTTAGACTAGGAATTAATTTAATTGAGAGTGAAGAGGTGATGTAAGGTAGCGAGAGAATAAATCAAGCTTTACTTACCAGGGTAGTATTATTAGTAAAGGTGAGGGGTGCAGCAAAGATGTAAAAGTAGAACAGCCAAGGCGCAGAGCGTTTTTTTGTAGTTGAGGAAAAGTTTGGGAGAACAGGGATATAAATGTATGTAACAAGATCGGAATATTGGTGGCTAAGGATCGGAATAAGACAGTTGCCAAGTATGGTTCCGAAACATAGGTGCTCCAAAACGCAGAGAAAGATTTGTACAATTTTTCCCACAGAAAAAATTCTACTCATTTTACTAACCAATATCAAACACAGAGTTGTGCACCAACGTTGTAAACAACGACAGAGATTGGGTTGGTGCAGGTGCGTGTTACGTCGTGGTTGGTTCCAGTGTGCGTGATTTAGAAGCTTCAACGATGGCTCCAGTGCCCTTCAGATCCACAGGTGTAGATGAATGCTCCACAGACGTCCCGCTAGCGCCACTGTCAGAAACATCCCTTGTCCGCTTGGGCGCGAAAAACGACGTAATGTCACACTTCCTCTTCATGTTGAAAATCGCTCTTCTCTTATTCAAGTCCGAAATTGAACTGAACTGAACTGACAATCTTGCACTCGCTTATAACATTTACCTCGAGCCTCCATTAATCCTAATTTATTTATCAAACACAGAAAATAATTTGATCAGTCTTTCTAGGGCTAGGCCTTATTTTACAGAAGAATGACGGATTGCCAAAAATATTTTTTTCTTTGTGCGTTCTGGTCATTCATCTAGGGCCAAGGGAAAAGCAGGTCTTACCCCAATGGGGTGTAAAGAGGTCATAAAAATGGATTTAGAGAAAATTGCAACTTTACAATAGGGAGTAAAGAGTTGTTAATGATAACAATAGTTTTATAGTTATATGATAGCATATGGTAACCATAAAAAGGCTAGATTCATTCTTTTACTAGCTTTGGGTACAGTCCAATTAATGGAATTTCTCCAGTAAATTTGAATTTTGTGATTTTGCTTAAACATATATTTTAATATGTCTTAATATATTTTAAATATTTTAATAATATAAAATAATATATTTTAATAACTGTCTTAGGGTAATATGTATAGTTGCCTTTTGCACATGACCTTAAAGATTTAAGATACAATATTATTATCATAGGCAGCGCGTTAGCGCTGCCTAAGTAAAGAACAATGTGGGCACAATGTTTTTTTTCTCCATATCCGGGCACTTCGTATCGAAGGAGTTGTCGTAGAAAGTTCGAAAAGGGCTCATTCGATTGGAAATTGGAGTGGCTAGTGCCCTTTTTAATAATCGAAAGTGATTGGAGGGCAACTTCCAGATTTCCAAATAGAAAATATCTTTTTGTGGAGAACACTCCCCCACAACCCTCGGGGCAAGGGTTTTAAATTATGCCCTGGGGGTATATAAGGTTTTTATAGAAGGCGTTGTCGTAGAAAATTCAAGAAAGGTTCATTCGATTGGAAATTTAAAGGGCCAGTACCCTTTTTAATAGTCGAAAGTGATTGGAGGGCAACAGGCCCCCCCACACCCATCATTTGCCCAAACACATCCAATCAAATTTTTTAGATAGCCATTTCGTTCAGCGTAGTTGATTTCCAGATAGAAAATAGGTTTTTGAGGAGGACACTCCCCGACAACCCTCAGGGCAAGGGTTTTGTGTTATGCCCTGGGGGCATATGAGGTTTTTATAGAAGACGTTGTCGTAGAAACTTCAAAACAGGCTCATTCGATTGGAAATTCAAAGGGAAAGTGATTTGAGTGCAACTAGCCCCCTCCCCCCTCACGCCCTTCATTCCTCCAAACGCATCCAATCAAAATTTTGAGATAACCATTTTGTTCAGCGTAGCTGATTTCCAGATAGAAAATATGTTTTTGAGGAGGACACTCCCCCACATCCCTCAGGGCAAGGGTTTTAAGTTATACCCTGGGGGTATATAAGGTTTTAAAGAAGGCGTTGTCCTAGAAACTTCAATAAAAGCTCATTTGACTGGAAATTAAAAGGGCTAGTGCCCTTTTTAATAGTCGAAAGTGATTGGAGGGAAACTAGCCCCATCATTCCCCCAAACACACCCAATAAGAATTTTGAGATAGCCATTTTGTTCAGGGTAGTTGATTTCCAGATAGAAAACATATTTTTAAGGAGGACACTCACCCACAACCCTCAGGGCACAGTTTATATAATTAGGCAGTAAGTTTACCGCAGATGATTTCTGGCTCTTCATTCTCGGTGCAAACAAAAAGCTCCTCCCACTTATTTCTGCACTTATGGGTTAGTGTGTATGGGTCAGTAAATGAGAAGTGGTTACAAACTGCATTATTCGTAATTGCGAAAGCAGGAAAAAACTTGGTGAGCCGGCCAAGTGGTTTGCAAGTGTCCCATCTCACAGGTATGACTTAATTTATATACAAATTATGACTTAATCTATTATTTATATACAATGGAGTCAACTGATTGGCCTATGTAGGATTTTGTAAAAAAGGGGGAGGGGAGTTGATGAAATTTATGAAAATTAAGGAATTTTTGTTTCTCCTAATAACTGGTGGAATAGGTGTGATGG